>JAPSGF010000086.1:2981153-3053914 GCA_035772895.1 Perdix hodgsoniae
AATAATAATAATAATAATAATAATAATAATAATAATAATAATAATAAACAGACCAACCATTGAGTTATGACCAGTCCTTGCTAATTTTCTTCTGAACACCCAAATGTGTGGACAGTACCATAGTGTGTGAAAGACGGCGTCTAGCTGAAAATGATTCTTACATGTCCATGGAAAGCAGATAACTTGAGAAAATTGCTTCTGATCGTCTCAGAGAATGTGATGGATTACACTCACTATTTTGTGCAAGTCCCATTGATAGCGTGCATTGGGACTGACTCCAAACGTCCCTTGGTGAGAAAGCAGTTGTTTCCACAGAAGCCTCTTAACCAAATTCTGATACTAGAAGTTAGCGGGACCAACCACAAGACTGCCGTATTAAGGCTTGTTTTAAAGGTGACGAATTTGCTGCAAATCCTTAAAAGAATCTGAATATAACCGAAATTCTAAACACTTGGAGAAATGTTTGCAGGAGTTGTTCCCTCTATTTACAGTTGCGTGTTTGATAAGAGAGGCTTCTTTTACTTCAGTATTCAGTGCTCACTGTACCTTATCTGAGCACTTCCAGCCATCTTGAGGAAAACCAGTATAAACCACCCGTTATGTCAACTCTCTTTCCTCCCGCCTGGCTCAGTTTGCAGTCTCCATGGTCTCTGTGAAGATTTTAGCTCTCCATGTTAAGTTTAACTTTATGTTATTGATTTATTTGAGGAGTCTTAAAAATGAAATGAAACCTGGTAATGTTTTATAGATTTTTATCCGGACTTACGAATAACACCATTATTTTTGGGTCCCAATCATTTAATTCTAGAAATGAACTTTCGGAGGCCAGTAACTGAAGTTTTAATGCCTAAATAGATTTATGCTAAAATGATTTGAGGAAGCAAGTTCTGTTTGCACATATTTTTTTTGAAACGCTCATTTTGAAATCAAAAATCTATCTGTGTTCTAGCACAAAGACTAGCAGAAGTATTGCTACATTTTTCTTCTGTTTGATTCTGCTGCATTTGCATCAGCAAACAAATAAATCATGTTTTTCCATGAATCCTTGTAAGAACCTTTGATACAAGCTCACAAAAATGTTTTGCTTTCAAAAGGCGGTGTTTTAGATTGAATTTCAAAAATTAATCCAAAATTAAATTTGTTTCATTAGAAAAAAGAAATCAAGATATATGTTAATATGTTGGACCAGATGATCTCCAGAGGTCCCTTCCCACTCTACAATTCTGTGATTCTGTGTCTTTCTCTATATCGGATTTTAGAAATCCATTGACCCTGGCCTGGTGCTGATGACAGTCAGATTTCTGTACATACATTTTGTTGTGTACCAAGGATTTGGAAGATGAAAAAAGATGGCGGAGAAACAGTATTTGGGAAAGTCATGGTCAGTGCTAAAGGATGGTATCAGTATGCTTATGTGCAAGGAGATGAATTCTGGTTGTATGCAGCACACTTTGACATTTCCTACCTGATAAGTAGGATTTTGTAGGTTTTCCTCCAGTAAACAATTACAGATATTTATTTCCAATTCTGCTTAGTGAAGAGGAAGGCAAAAGGAATAAAGGCATGCTGTATGCTGTATATTTGTAGACAGCTGTAAGTCTTTATTTCTATTGTGTATGCAGCCAAATGTTTGACATCCATTCTTGCAAATATTTTAATGTTGTTCTTTGAAATCAGCATTTCAATTACTTCAGATTTGTATATAAGTAGAAAATGTGTCAAAATGGAATTAAACAAGAAAGAAATCTTGTTCAAGATACAGTATAAATACTGTGACCTATATTCAGAAAGAAAAAATAGATGGAAAAGACAAAGCATTAATTTCTTACTGAACTGTCTTCTCACTTCTCTCAGGGAGTGACAGAATATAGTAATTACTCTACCAGGAAGAGGTTCCTCTACAACAATCTGTAACTATGAGTCTGAGCTTCCAAGGAAGGTGTTCCTCAGGAAAAACAAACAAACAAACAAAACAACAACAACAAAAAACAATGGCAATAAAATAAGTAATAAATTAAGTAATCTTCTTTACCTGATGTATTCCAGTATTCCAGCATCTTATTTAAATAAATACCTTAGTGTCCTTTCTTATAAGATGATGGGCTTGAACATCTGGGAATGGATTTCCAGAGGTCCCTTCCAACCCCTAGGATTCTGGTGAGAGCAGTACTAGTTCTGCCTAGTATGACTTATTTCATTTTTAGCTGAAGCTTCTCAAATACCATGGTTCTGTTTGCCTGTAAGTTGCACCTCACCTTGCCTGACATGTCTGATGCTGACAAAGACAATGGACTAAGAATTGCCTGTGTTCCTTAGCGCATCCTTTAAAATTACGAGGAGCTTTGAGGAAGGTTTGGTCCAGAATGTCTTAAAGTAGGTGTGTTGTGCCAATGAATAAAATAAGTGTCATTGAATAATTCATTACGCACTATTTAATGAGGCAAGTGGAACATACTAATATATGTGATTGTCTGTAAGAAAGGTCAGTGTTGAAATAGTTTGGCATGAAAAATTTTTTCTGCCTAAGCAGAAAAAAAGTCTACATCACAAATAGCTCATTATAATATCAGTGGCAGATTTCACCATGGGCTGCTTTTGGTGAAATATGAGTGTGGGTTATGTGTCCTCCACCAGTATTGTCAACATCCAAAAGATTGTAAGCAGATAATGCAAGATAGCTTGTGTTTCAGCCTTTTTTGCACATAACACTTTGTTTTCAAAGGCATTTCTTCTAAAAATAAGTATTGTGTTAAAAATAGTTAAAATATGGCAGAAATAACAACACTGTTATAATCTTGCAAAGTAATTGTTGTCTTGGTCTGTGAGACTCAGTCACTGATAAAAGTTGAGTCTTTAAAAACATTACTAAAAAAGACCTTAGCCACTCTATTGACACACGTCAGGTTTCACTGTTGTCTTCAATGAAATTAGGTTATAATTTATAAAATCAGTGATAGATTTCTTCAATCCATGTCTGGTCTCTTAAAAATCTAATTTTCTTTTAATCTGGTTTCTTAAAATCTAATTCTCTACCAGTCTAAGACTTCCAAATGACTGAAGTATGGAAGTCAAACACTCAGATAATTGGAAATAGCTATTTTTACCCATCAGTCCATCTCAGCTATAGACTTGAACTTGTAGTCCTGTTTTTCATAGAATAATTTGGGTTGGAATGGACCTTTTAGATCACCTAGTTCCAACCCCCTGCTGTAGGCAGGGACACCTCCCTCTAGACCAGGTTGCTCAAAGCCCCATCCAGCCTGGCTTTGAATGATTCCAGAGAGGCAGCATTCACAGCCTCTCTGGGCAACATGTTCAAACATCTCACCACCTTCACAGTATAGAATTTCTTCCTAATATCTCCTCTAAATCTACTCTCTTCCAGTTTAAAGCCATTTCCCCTCATTCTGTTACTACATGCCCATATAAAAAGTTCCTCTCCAGCTTTCCTGTAGGCCCCTTCAGGTACTGGAAGGCTGCTGTAAGGTTTCCTTTGAAGGTTCTCTCTGAAGATTCCCTCATCCTGAAGATGATCAGAAGTGCAGGATCTTGCACTTCTGCATGTAGAGGATAATGAAGGGCTACATTAGCATATCCTCTCAGTTTCCTGATTTCTGAGATAAGCTTTGGATAAGTAACATTTGAGAAATTATCAAGTACATCTACACAAATTATCCACTGCCCTGTGCTGCCACATCTCTGTTACCTCACTTCATCCACTGTTAGGGGTGCCCAGTGCTTCCTTGACCGTTCGTACTATACTTCATTTAACATTAGCTGCAGTGCAGCAGTTTTGGAAAAGCCCCAGCTGTTCCATAGTTCTCATGCAGCTGTGACACCAGAACAGCGCTCCACTCTGCGCATTTTCACAGCACTGCTCATACATAAGGAAAGAGCAAACCAGAAATAAGGCAACGGACACCAGCTGTGAAGACAGACAGACTGTCTGTAGGAGTGAATTTTTATCTGACTCAGGTTTTTCACTGAGATAGCAGGTTTTTTTCCCTTCTGTTTTGCTGTTATCTCAAAAAGCAAGTGACAAAATGTCTTTTGCACTGTGGCAGTTAACATACATGGAAGGCTGAAGCAAGCTTCCTAGGAAAAGTCTTTTAAAAAAGCTTTTAATTCACATTTGATGGCTTTTGCAACAAGCTAAACCCCCAGAAATGTCACATTCCATCTCAGTTTAGACTTTCTGACAGGAGAGTGGGGGACAGAGTAAATCTGAATTTCTGACTTCTCCCTCTTTTAACTGGGGGCAACAGTAGGGATGAAAGGAGACATTTCCTAGGAACGTGTGAAACCTGTGAGCTGCTCAGATGGCAGCCAGGCTCTTGGCTGTTTTGAAGCCCCTGGCAATGCCCTCCTGCTGCAATAATATGAACTCAAAACTTTTTACTAAGTTACCAATAGAGAAAATACCAAAAACATTCATCCCAACTCAAGCTTAAGCTTTGATACAAAATATTCCTCAGGTCTGTATCTGCCCTTCACCTCTTTTGGCAACTGAACTTCATGTTTTGAAAGAGATTTGATTTGTAGTGAAGGTGATCTGCAAGTATGAATACATTTTAAATGATGTGCTTGAGGAATCCAGTAAACCTCTAGAGGAAGCCTGACTAACACAGCTACCATTTGTTTGTTGTAAGCATGATTGTTTGCTAAAAAGTACCTAATATTATTTTCTAACTATAATATGTGCAGTGCGGACATTCGTGTTTCTTTAGACACTCTCTGATCTAGATGGTCTCTCCCTGTGCTCTCAGACAGGTTAATGTTACTTGTCTTTGGGTATGGTTTGTGGGTAGGATGCTGAAGAACGAATGGGGCTTTTGGATTTGCAGATTCTGTTTTAAGTTCTCTCTTTGAGATAACCGTGTGTTCAAGGAATGGAACCACATTATAAATATCTAAAATTACCAAATTATAAATAGCTAAATTGCAGGGATCAAGTGGATGGGGCCAGACTCTTCAGTGATGTGCAGCCACAGAGCTAAGGGGCAAAAGTTGCAACACAGGAAGTTCCATACAAAGAGAAGAACTTCTTGTCTGTGTGACAGAGCACTAGAACAGGCTTACCAGAGAGGTTGTGAAGTCTCCTTCTCTGGAGATATTCAAGACCCATTTGGATGGTTTCCTGTGCAATGTGCTGTAGGGAACCTGCTTTATCAAGAGTGTTGGACTTGATGATCTCCAGAAGTCCTTTCCACTCCTACGACTCAATAAAGAGCCCTCAAAACTTTAATCCGCGTATAACCTCAGTATATGCATCTGCATGCAACCCCAGAATCCAGAACATCCATCCTTAGTGAAATTGGGAATGTGCCTGGCAGAATGTGTCTTCTGCTGGTGGTCACCAGTGGCAGCACATCAGTAATAACGGTTTTAGCAACTATTCCTTTTGTATCCTTTAAGTTCATCCTTCTGATCTGTTCTAAAGTTCTCCTCTTATCTGTGGACAATGATATGATTGGATGAATCTGTAAAAATTGAATTTTGAAAGCTTATGACATTGTCTCAATTTCTCAAGTGATTTTGATATATGTTTGATGGCTGTACCTTGTCCTTAGCACTCTCTTATATTTTTTCAAGTACATTCTTATGAAAAATGTAAGCATTTGTAGTTATTGCTTATTTCAAACTTCGTATTTATTGTATCTGGCAAATAATGTATGTCTAATCATGGGAAAAATTAAAGTTGCCATTGTTTTCAGTGAGTGGACTTGTGATACACTTTAACTTATAACTGTCAAGTAGAAGTGGTTCATTCATTTTTTCTGTGTACAGGATACAATAATCTTAGGGTTAGGAAGTGCCTGGAAATCAAACAATCACAGAATGGTTGAGGTTGGAAGGGATCTCTGGGTCCATCTGGTTCAACCCCTGCTCAAGCAGGGACAGATTGAGAAAAGTACCCAGATCCATGTCCAGGTGGCTGCTGAAGGTCTCCAAGGAGGAGACTCCACAACATCTCTGTGCAATCCACACCAGTGCTCCATCACCATACAATAAAGAAGTGCTTTCTGGTGTTCAGAGGGAACTTCTTGTATTCTGGTTTGCACCTACTGCCTCTTGTCTTGGCTCTGGGCACCAATGGGAAGAGCTTGGCTCCATCCTCTCTGCATGCTTCCATCAGGAATTTATGGACATCAGTGAGATCTCCCCTGAGCCTTTTCTTTGTCAGCCAAATACTCCCAGCTCTCTCAGCCTTTCCTAATAGCTGAGATGCTCCCATCCCTTCATTACTTTGGTGGGCTCCTCTGAACTCTTTCCAGTATGCCCAGGTCTCTCTTCTGCTGGGGGTCCCAGAACTGGACATGGTACTCCAGGTATTACCAACACTGTGTAGAATATTGCTTAATAAATATCTTAGAAATTGCTCCAGTATGTGAAAGTTACAGCCGTCCGATACCAAAACAATCTATACTCATGGGAGTAAGTGTGTTTTTTGTGTTTGTTTCTTTGCTTGTTTTGTTCTTGTGTCCGTATCTGAACAGCTTGATTGCTTCTACTGCTGTTAGAAGTCTGAGTGAGAAACTTCCAGTTTCTCTGAGGCTCAGAGAATGTAATATGGGAAAGTTAAAATAAATAAATAAATAAATAAATAAATATGCAAAGATTAAAAAAAATAAATAAATAGTGATATACATTCTGAATCTCCTGAGCAAGACCTTTAATAGTTAAACTTTCTATTACACTGTTTGGTATTTAGTATCTTGGTAACATAATTAGGAAAACAAGATGTACAAAACAGATACTCTTCCCGAGTGTTTATAATCTAATACCAGGAGGATTTGGAGAAGAATTGTCTAGATATCCCATTAAAACATGCTTGTATCTTTTTTTTTTCTCTAATTGCCCTTTAAAAATTACTGTTTGCATAGTTCTCTATATCTGAATTGTGTAATTCTGATTATTTAAATTATGGACTGCTTACAGATTTGGTTTTAGTATATTTTGGAGCAAGGGAAAGACTCGTAGTGCCATTGGGTCATGTCACATGGTCTGTATTGCATTTGATATGAAACTCAGAAGTTAGTCACTTCCTCAGCTAAGATGACTGCCTTGTTCTGTATGGTAACCGTCCTTCCTTTTGTATTTTTTTTTTTGGTGGTGAGGATGGCAGGAAGGGAAGAGATACCAGTGCTTAAGGTTTTAATGCTGCTGCATTTAAAATTTTCTTACTGTAAAGCATTAACAACTTTTAACTCTGTACAAGAATGAAGAAAAATCTGATCTTCTTATAGTTGATTTTTATTCTTCAGCTGTCACTGTTCACAAGTTCAGGCTCTTCTGGTCAGCCGTGAAGACCAGAGGTTCCTTTTTGGTTTAAATGTGTAATGGATTTAGGGAAAATACTGAAGCTCTGAGACTTAAAAATGGTAAGAATTGAAAATATTATGTCAGTGACATGAATCAACATCATGATTTGTTTTGCTTGGATAACATCTGCATTATTGATTCCATCATTGTGTATGTGCTATGAAGTGTAGGTACAGTATCATGCAACTCAGAAGAAATATGAGTTATTCTTGGGATCCAAAAGCAACATGGATGTGATATATTTTGGAGCATTGCACTGGCTAAATGCCTAAATGCCTGGGCAGATAAGGCCATGCTGTTGTCTGATTTAGGACAACTGGAGATATGGCTTATGTTCAAGTGCCTCTAATAACAGATCCTGAATGAAGCACTTTTCTTTTCAGGATTTAACTAGATGAAGCAAAACATCCCCTAGATACATGGGGCATACATGCTCCAGTTCACTTACCATGGATGAAAAGGAGGGTGATTTACCTTGGAGGTAAACATAGTGACCCAAGCTACTGCTTTTGGAAGAGAGTGCCTTTAAACACTTAGGGAATTCTATAGGAGCCTTGTGATCTAGAAGACACACTGAGTCTGTATGTGCTTGTTCTAATATAGCTCATCTGTGCTTTGTATGGGCTAAGAAGTTTGTGCAGCTGTGATGTTATGATCTACTTCGTATATACCTGGAAATCTAGCCAGTTAATAGAAGTTTGAATATTTGTATTCATTTTTACTTGTGCCAGCAGAAAGGCCATTAGTCTCTTGCTCAAGGCTGTTTTTATTATCCAGTGTACCATCTAGCAGTGTAACATGGCCAAGGAAAAGTAAATTATCTAGATTTATTACCATGTTGGATAACTGAAATATTTTTGTACTGACAGAACTCTGCTGTGAATCTGACTCATCTTTAGTCAAAATGTATTAAAATGCCTGTTCCAAAAAGTCACATTCCTATGAAGTAGGTATGATATTTCCTATGTTGTAATAGCCTTAGAAAAAGTAACTTTTATCTTTCTAATTTGCTTTTGACCACTCAACCTTGAACATTCCTTTGTTTCACATTGTAGGATGGTGACTGTATGTATAAATGAGGTTTTGTTCTTTTGACCCCTGTTTTACCCTAAGGGAATGCAAATATTTGTTCTCATTTGTTTCCTGTGCACATTGATTAACAAACAGGCAATTGTAACAAACTGGTAAAGCCACGGCTCACTGCATGAGCTGATAAAGTTGGTATGTGACATTGTGTTGAAATATTAAAACTTCCAAAGGTTATTCATAAAGTGACGTGAGTAATAAGTGAAATGTTAGTAGTGCCCAAGATGATGTTAAAAACCATTGAGAAAAGCTCTTAAACTGGTATAAACCAAACTGGTGCAGAGCACCTGGTTCAGAGTGGTAAGGTTGCTTGGCTGATGTCTTTCTGCCACCCAGCATGGCTTCATAAATTCTGTAAACCCATAAATCCTGCGGTTGCTCAGGTTGACCCAGTGAACAGGGCTCTCTTCTGGTAAGAAAAGGAAATAAATCATTTAGTGACACCATTTCTTTCCCAAGCCTTCATGGCCACCTGTGAAATTGCTACCGGATAATTATCTGTATTTAGCTTGTCTCAACATTTTAATGTACACTGGAGGGAAAAGTCAAGCTAAGTTTGGCCCATTTCTATTTTAAACTATTTTCCAGTGCATAAATATCACTTTGCTGAACATAAGCATAATAGAAAATTTTGTGTGAAAACTGTATTAGGTTGATGTGTAAAAGTATGCAGACGCATAAACAATACACACGTTTACATATATCTCTGTAAGCACACTTATTCAAAATGACTTCCATAGGAAAACTGTTTTTAATATAAATATTTATGACAGTAAGCCCGAGTGGATAGTTTGGCTGCTGATTGTTTTGTTTTTGCTTTTGTTTTGCCAGCAGTCAACAGTGGAAGATGTAAGTACTTAAAGTAGATTATGTGATGTCTTGTGTACGTTTGCTAAGTGTGTTGTACATGGTTGTTAAATTCTGTGAATATTTATCATATGTTATAAATGTTGTATAAAATGTTATTAAACAACTATGCTTTATTTTGTTGTTGTTGTTGTTGTTGTTGTTGTTGTTGTTTTCTTTCTAACACTGCACCAGTTAAATACTTAGCTGCATAGTGGCTTTGTATATTCAAAGGAGGCACTCAGCTGCAGCTAACATTCAACATTCACCAACACAAATTGAACCACAGTGAATTATGCCTGAATATGTATGCTTAGATATAAGAGACACTCTGTAGAAAGTATTCTGAAATTCAAGTTTTTACAGAGATCTTAGCTCCTGTAGCCCAGTTGGTGTTGAGTTCAGCTGTTTTGTTTTTCTCAGGCTCTGCCACGTGATTCACTGAGTTCAGGAGCAGGTAGTAACTGTTCTCTGAATTGAGAAAGATCCAGAGTACTCTGATTGTAAGGGGAATTGCAAGAAATTCTTGATAGAATAGGAGGGTAAAAATTCTGGTGGTTTTAAGAGCCAGAGGTCCCATGGTGCATTTCCAGGCATATGTGGCTCTTCTTGCACTGCAAATCCCCATTTGATCAGTTTTATCTTGCTTAAAGTTCCCTCTGAGTTTCAATTAGTATGATATTTTCTCCTTCCTATTCTAAATGTTTTGTGTTACTGCTGTGTGTTGCACATGAGTATCTCATGGCAAATTATGAAACAGAAACACTTGGTAGTAGGATGTGGAAAAGGCTCTATGATGGACCCTTTAAACCCCTCTGAAAACGTGCAAAACTCGAAGATAAAATCATAATGGGGCCAGAACGTTGACTAATGTAAATATGCTTACAGTTGCTGATGCAAATGGGGAAGAGAAGGATTTAGGGGTCTAGTGATGTTCATCTGTTAATGAAATCACAAACCTTCACATCTTCGTTAATGTGTAACTGTAGTGCCAGAGGGGTCAGGCTATTCCAGACAGTGTAATGTTGTGGTACCTCCTACATGAGAAATACCAGCAGTCTTATGTATTCTTCAATTAAATCCCCAATCTGGTCTTCCTCTGGAGTGAGTTTGCATAACTCTACATGCTTCAAAGGATCTGCACTGATTTATAGTAGCTAAGCACTTGGTATTTTATTGATATCTGCCACTGCAAATTTAAATGTTGTGGCTTGCTTTAGAAATTGAAGTTCTTTTCATACCTGTAAGTAGTTCAACATTAGTCACAGAAGTTGTTCTAAATAATATGAGATAGTAACTTGAAGACTGTGGTGGCAAAAAAAAAAAAACCAACAAACAACTATGAGCATGGCAGTTAGCTTATCTAGAAGTATTGTGGATAAGGTGTTTTTTTTTGCTGGTTGCTGAAGCTGATCAAGTATATGATGTGCCTTAAAGAAGCTAGCAGTCCCAGAGAAATTAGTTATCCTTCCTCTTCCTGATGTGCAGTGGTAGCCTGTATATATGTGTAAGAGCATGTGAAAACCCCAAGGACAGATGCAATGGGCTTATTCTCACTATTCACACTGAGTGTGACAAAGGACTCTTTAAGGAGCTTGTACCAGTGTGGTTCAGCACCTGCTTAATTTAATTTTTTAGTTTAATCAAAACTAGTCTGATCCAAACTCCCAAAAAAATGCAGTGTCATCTATGCACTTCATCCACCATAGAATCATAGAATGTCCTGGGTTGAAAAGGACCTCAATGATCATCCAGTTTCAACTCCCTACCGTGTGCAGAGTCGCCAAGCACCAGACCAGGCTGCCTCCCCTCCAGGGATGGGGCATCCACAGCCTCCTTGGGCAACCTGTTCCAGTGCCTCACCACCCTCTGGGTGAAAAACCTCCTCCTAATATCCAACCTAAACCTCCCTTGTCTCAGTTTAAAACCATCCCCTTGTCCTATCACTATCTACGCTCATGAATCAGCTGATCCCCCTCCTGTTTATACACTCCCTTCCCTGGAAGGCCACAATGAGGCCTTCTCTTCTCCAAGCTAAACGAGCCCAGTTCCCTCAACCTTTCTTCATAGGAGAAAGAGGAGAAGAAGAACCTGTCCAGTGTTTTAAGCACACCCATATTATCACAGTCACCTTTGCATTTCTATCTGCTGATTTTTATGCTCTTACATTAGCAAATGTAATACTATGTTAACGTATTATTTCCACCTTTTAATACAGGAGACAAATTTGATGTAGGCACGTTTAGCAAAATCATACAAGTTTGTATTTTGTTCTGGTTTAGGCTACATTTAGAAAAATACTAAGTGTCTGTTCAGGCTGGCCCTGTCTTACAGCTCCTTGCAGCTTCCTTGTTTAGGAATAGGGCTGTCTTTTATGCCTCAAAAGGATGCCACGGAAATATATTAATAACTCTTTGAGAGAGCAATTTAAAAGCCAAGAGACTTGCAAGCTGATACCACAGTATCTACTATTGGCAGAAATACAATCCTTTGAATCATACATGAGCCCTTAGCATCTGTCATGTTGCTTGTTTTCTCATGGGTCTAGTGATTAGGCTGTGTGCAATAACACCACCATCTTCTGGGGAGTCTACCTCAATATTAATGGTTTCGTCAGCTTGTAGGAACAAGTAAATAATTTGGCACACCTGGGACACAGAAGTGCTTCTGTGTGTTTAGGGAATGCTTTCTAACTAGTGCTAGTAAAGTGTGGATCATAGAAACCTGAGAGTTGCATTGCAGACAGCATCAAAGCGTGGTTTTATGGCCTCTTCTGAGTTTGGAGTGTATCTCACTGTCTGTCTTTGTGTCTTTCCATCTATCTGTCATTCTGTCATTTTCTTTTTAAATTCGTGTTTATTAACTGCAAAAGGAATCCTACCTAGTCAATATTGCATGACTTTCAATTCAATATAATGACATTAACGATGAGCAACCTGATTGATGTCAATGCGATATCTGTTCAATACAGGGAATAATATTAGAAATGTCCATGCTTTATTCTGCAGTTCAGTTGTCCTTTCCCTACGTGATCAACCAGTGGTTCAGGCCGTGGTTCAACGGTTCCCATACAGCTATGTGGTGCTATGCTGTAGCTGTCATTCAACAAGCCCATGAACCTGCAATTATAATTCTGGATGCTTTGTAAAAGGTGAAGCTGGTGTGGAATAAAAGGCATATTTAAAAACAGAAATTTCTTTCTCCAGGTCCTCCATTCTTCTTGTTGGTGGTCAGGGAAAGTTCTACCTCATTGTGAAGACTGAGTGGTTTATATTTCAATTTGTTCTTGCAGGTCAAGCCAGTTACTCACAGTAGAATCACTGCGTCAGCACGGTTTCGAAAACCATTCCAGGAGCCCTACACGATTTTGTAAGTTGAATTTTCAGTTACTGAGATGCTATTTTTTTCTTTTTTTCCTTTCTTAAGTTCAGATGATTTTTGCTTTAAATGGTCCTTCAAATGATATTATTTTGCTTTATTTCAGCCTGATTGCTAATGGAGACCTTATTAGCCCTGTAGTGCGACTCCTTATTCCCAGGAAAACTCTGAATCACTGGGATCACATTCTTGAAATGGTTACAGCAAAGGTTTCCCTCAGAAGTGGAGCTGTTCACAGGTATCAGGAGGCTGAATATTTGTGAGATACAGTTGCTGTTTACAGATTTTTTTAAAACTCTGAAAGTAGATATGGATCATGCCTGTTTTATAGGAGTTTCCTCTATAAGAAAACTATCTTTAGAGGCCCCTTCTATGATTCTAGAAACCTGGAAATACATTTTCTCTAGATCAGTTTCTTGTTTCATTTCAACTGCTTTTTAGAAAGAAAAAGAAAAACAAAACAGCACCCAAACTCTCAATATTATTCAATCGTTATTTCTCAACTAAATGTTTAATTAGCAGGGATGCAGTAATACAATAATAATCCAATTAATTTAATATAAATTATGAAATAACACGTTAAAATGGCATAAATGACCCCTGTAGAGCCCGTCAAAATATTTGGAATGTCCTTTTTACCTTTAATTTTGATAGTTCTTTTAACTCACCGGGGCAAACAATGTCAAGGAAAATATTTTAGATCCTTTGGTCTTTGAAGACCTGTTCTCTGGCAAAGCTATGCTTTATAGTCAGTCAGATCAGCCTCCAGGTAAGAGTCAGGGCATTCCAGTATTTTTCACTGCTCTAGTTGTTGGGGTATCCCTGGCATACCCTGTAGATAGATTTCAATCACCTTAAGGGCTTGAAAATGTAAAAGAAGCTCTCTAAAATAAGATCTGATTGTCGCTGCGGGTTTTAGAGCAAAATGATATGTGGTCTCCATGATAAACTTTGCTGTGTAAACAGGCTGACAAAGATGTGCACTGGCAAATGACTGACATTCCAGTGTTACCCCATGCAGAGCACATTACAGAAATGTCTTCTTCAGATAGGAAAAGGTTGGAAAACCATTCTTCATGGCTTACACAATTTCTGAAGCTCAGCTTGCAAAATATTTCTCAAATTAGTGAAAATGCAATAATCTGACTCAGTTCCTGTGATTACTTTTCTAGAGATGGTGCAGACCATAAAACATGAAGATAATGCTGTCTGTTGAGTATTAGCTGTCATCTGTTTTTCCCCTCAGTCCTTCGTGTCTTTTGTTTGTTATCTGGCTTCTTACCACTGTTACTTCCATCAGAGTTAACCTAAACTCATTTTTCAGCTTTCTGGGTCTGATTCTTAGCTACCATAATCCTGAAGTAAACATAGTAACAGCTGCTCACAAAATCTTTTTTTTTTTTTTCACTTCCTAGGATGATTAAGGTTTTAAAAACCTGTTGTCTTTTATTCTCATTACTTCCTATCACTCCTTGGTGAATCTGAATGATATATATATGAAAGCATATATAGTTATGTGTGTAGCTAAAATTGCTGTTGAGAAGTATTCTGTTCATTATTCTTTTCAGTATTCTGTTGCAATCTTTTAAAAATAAGATGATGGACATAGCACTTTAAATTATTTAATGCTTTCCCTTTTCTGGTCTTATTTGAATCCAGTTTTCATTGGTTTTTCCTTAAAATGCTAAGAATGCGTATTAAATATACTGGTAGGGTGATTGTTGTTCTTTAATAAGTTACACATTAATTGCTGGGGCTTTCTGAAATCATGTTACTGTTAGGAGAGCTCCTATAAGACCACTGATTCCAGGAAGGCTAAGTGGAGTTACAAGAACCTGCATTATGTGTATGGCAGTTTTTCTTCCTCGTGTCATTAAATGACATCCAAAGCTGCCAAGACTGTTATAGTTTCACATGTGGCTTTTGAAAACAATTACTGATCATCACTGTAAGAACAGAGATATAAGTAAGAAATATGAGAGAGAAGACAAGGAGCAAGTGGTCTTTCTCCTTGCCAGATTGTGCCTGGGGATGGGGTACAGCAACCTGATCAGCAAGCATCTGGTAGGCAGGCAGGCATCTGAAAGTAATGATTCTTCATGTTACTGCCCACTTTGTCAGCCTATTTTTGCTTTGTTTTGACTGCCACTTTTTGGCTGGGACTCAGGAGGGAAAATGGAAGTTCGTCATGAGCATACAGTTCAAGCCTTTGATTATCACCCAGTGAGAGTGAGCAGAAATGACTGCAAGAACATTTCCTGCATAATATTATCCAGGGAAGTATGAGAGAACCCAGGATGTTTTTGAATGGTTTGGACCAGTTGAGAGGGTAACAAGCTGCATAAGTAGTGTCTCAAATATTGTGTGTGTGATGCTGCTTATGCCAGTAGTTACATATATATCTCCCCCTTTAAAAAATGCATTTTTAATTCCCCTTTCTTCTTCAGTGACTGGTTTGGTTTCATTCAGTTGTTACTGTCATTATTTTCTGGATGAAAAATAAAACTAGAAACTGCCTGGTGCTTGTAACTTCTTGGGAGTTACATGAAACAAAAAAAAATGTGCATTGCGTGTAATATTAAAACGTAAGCAAAATGAAAGATCAAGTACATAAACCCACAGTCATGTTTGCATGTATCACTATGCTCTGTAAGTAATATCTTCTATTTATTTCCATGGAAATTACATCAGATACAAAGAGCAGAATGACATCGTTTGATAGAGCAAGTTCTCAGCTACAAAACTCTATTTTTTAAGGTAGCCACCACTTTTAGCTATGCGTTTTCATCAGCCATGAACAAGAGCCTGCATGCTGCACTCATGAAAATTTACACCAGCTGAGATGAATCGGTTTCACAGCTGCTACGATGGTATCATTGTTAGGAAAATGTTTCCCATCCAGTTGGTCTTTAATATCTGTTGTAGTGCTTCATATTTCATTAGTTTTAAGTGAGATCGGCCTACCTGTCATTTATGTCATTTTGCAAAATGGTAAGGTTTGTTCTATTAAGACTTTATATATTCTTTCAGACTTTACACTTTAGATGGAAAACATGTTCAGAACGGGTCAGACTTGGAGAAAGGGCAATTTTATGTTGCAGTGGGTAGAGAAAAGTTTAAGAAGTTACCATATGGTGAGCTGCTGTTTAGCAAACCTACAATAAGGCCACAGGGGTAAGTTCCATATTTCTCATTCTTGTTCACGTGCCAGAAATTTATAATTTATAAAACATTTATAAAAGATGGATGGATGGGTTTGCTTGAATGGATGCAAAATTTTATTGAAAACATCTAAGAAAATAGAGAAATCTGTAATAAAAGAGAAAATGGAAATGCAAGGGATTATTTTGGCCCATAAATAAACCATCAATCATATTTCACAAAATTCTTATTAGACAAAGGTTTATTTTGCCTTGGCTTAATTTTTTTTCCTAATTCACAAATGAAATTATGAGTTATTAGCTAAATGAGATTATGCATAGCTACATTTGTCAGGGTCTGCTTGCATGGTAATGCTTTATGGAGAATGTGCTCCTTTAAGAGTGTTTTATGTTTGGGTCATTTTTGTAAGCCAGCATTATCACATAATAGAGCCCTAAACAGGGTCCCTGTAAAATGGAACTTGGGCTTTTGGTATCTTTGAAATGTGAAATTAATTGAAAGTCATTGCAATGAAAGAAATGGAAATAAATGGAAACCTGTCCCACAGATGAGTTTAAGGCATTTGTCCCACATTATACATGTAAACTTTGCTGTATTTATTTATTTCAGTGAGCAACATGAATAACAAAATATTCTGAGTCACAGAATTTAAAACAAATGAATTTAAAGGCAGTGGAAAATATTGCTTAAGATGTCTTGATCAATTGGTGATACAGAATTTTACTGAAATTGCTGGAATGTTTCATTATACTTGTTCTAATCATCCTACACTAACTCACTGACCGCTGCCCTGGGGATTAGAAGTGGGTTTAACTGTGCATTATGGTGAAATGTAATGCATTTTTTGGACTAAGTTAATGATTATGTGTTTGAATGTACTCTACTGAGCAGAAATAAGTGATTCTTAGCAAAACCCTGCAATTAGTAGATAAGACAATTAACTGTTGCTGTAGTTTTCTTGGTGTTGCTTGATTTAGTGATAGACTGATAGTATCTATGAAAGAAACTGCACAGAACTCTAAGGCATGTTTTATTTCTGCAGTTCTAAAGCATCCGTACTGCCTCCAATTGCAGGATCTCGAAAATCTAAAGGCAGTGTAAGTATCAAATGCCATAAAGGCATTTGTTTCTAATTTTGCTTAATTCCAGCAGATGAAAGCTCCTTGTCCTCTGAGTTTAATTAAACCCATAGAGGAAAAGCCACAGCCACCTGGTGGTAAGGCTTGATGAACCTGTAGCTATTTGTAGTGTCAATTAGATAAAAAATCCAAGAAAATATCATCTCAGAAATGGATGCCTTACTTTTTAAAAAAATCTTCCCTAGCAAAGAACAGCTGCTGCATTGTGGTACTTCCCATACTACTTTTCAACTATCTTTATGTATTTGCTCGTAATAAACCTGTTTGTTTATTCAAATTATGCTCCTAAAGGAAAAACACAGGGCCATTCACATAGCATATTGCAGAAAAAGGTGTTTCTGCATGCTGAATCTGAACAAGGCCCAAAAACAGTTTCCTGCCTAATCTGTTTTGTCCCAAGCTAACCATTACAATACAGAGGTTAAGCATCCACTTTTTTATATCATGTGGAGCTATTTACATGTGTAAAAATGAGTTCACTGTACACCTAGTGCCAAATTAGAATATAAATGTTTGTTTGCACCAATTAGGTACACATAAAGTGTACTGTACAAGACAGCAGAGTGTCAAATTTGCAGTCTGACATTCTAATTGTGTGTGTTGATTGTATCCATTCACTGTTCACAATTAAAAAATAAAATAAAATAAAAATAAAAAAAACAACTCTGGAACTTCTTAACAAAACAAGGAATAAAATATACAAGTCTCACTTCCATTCTCTTGAAACGCAGCATGAAGAATGCAGTTTCAAAGTCATGTTTGTTATTATACAAATGAGCTTTACAAGCAATTTCTTCAAGCAAGCAATTATTTATTAACTCTTTTATCTTCTAATACTTAAAAGCATATAGAAAAAAATATTTATAATCACTTTTATTCCATATAGAGATTGTAATGAAAGAGAGTGAACTGGTATAGATTGTGAAACTGTTTGCTCAAGTTTGGTTTCTACATATCTTTACTATTATTTCTTGGGAGTGACAGTCTCCACTTTGAATTAGAAGAAGCTGAAATACTTCTGTGCCCTCAGTTTTCTTTTTATTGAAAGGATAAATGGTAGGTTCAGTGGTATTGATAAATAAGTGCTTGATTAGATGGTAAAGTCTAGGTGGCATTTAAATAAAATATTTAAAATAGAACTTATCTCTCGATTATACAAAAAGCAGAAGAATCACACAAAAAATGGAAGAGATTCAAAATTTTGTTCAGGACATATTTTTCTGAGCAATTTTAATTTTACACGGATATTGCTTTTAACTTCAGCAGTGAAGTACCCAAGACTTGCTGAATGAAAGTCCTTTCTGGTGTGCAAACTCTATAATGTCATAGATTGATTCACGCAGCTACAGTAATTGAAACACTAAAGTAAAGTGTACTTGCCTTCCATGATTTATCTGTGTCTGTGACAAAGTGAATGGTTCCAGATGCTGACACGGTTTTCTGTCCTCTGCTTGAGTGTTCTGTTGTTATACTGAGCATTTTGACAGAACTGGATTAGTAGGAAAACACACATGCCATTTAAATGACAGAATTAGAAGGGTGACATCCCCTATTGAGAGGCAATGATGGTTCAGTTGTTAATCTCTTGACCCACCTTAGTGCAATCTTAACAGCATTATAAAGGGCTGCTATATGCAGCTAAGGCTTTTATGATATTTCTTGTGAACAGATTTAGACTGGGGAAAAATGTTGTGAATAAAATCTCTAGCTACTAGAATTATTGGTATGTCCAGTACCGTAAGCTGAAAACATCAGGTTCTCGTTTCTGTTGCTTGTTCTGAATTCACAACCCAAGAAGCAGAGGAGTTGGGTGATTTCCTTGGTGGTGATACAGAGGTGACATGCTGGCAGATCATTCTGTTCATTTGGTAGTCAGTGCTCCTGCCACACGAAGACTGTCATCTTCCCCCAGCCACTCTTGACACTTAGTAGGTCAATGTCTATGTTGCATTTACGCAGGCAGTGAATTATTCACAAGTTACATCTTCACATATGCATAGATGAGATACATACATACGTGAATGAAATACAGCTATTTATTATTTATATGCATTTATAGATTTGCCTAACCATTCTTTCCATCAGATTAAACATTATTTCCTTGTAGTAACTGTGTTGTTTTCTTCTGCAAATTGTTGAGGAGCATTTAATAAGATCATGTAGAAAGTTGATAAGACACTTAGAGTTTTCCAGATTGTTTTTGATGTTCTTTAACTGCACTGATTGTAAATTAATACATTTCTTTAACACCTGATTCAATTCCATAAATATTAAAAATTTGGAATAATGTTGAAATTAAAAAGTAAACTTCATCATATGATGATGATACTTCTTTTCAGGGAAATGATCGGCAGTCTAAATCTACTGTTGGATCCAGTGACCCTGGGGAGAACAGTTCCTCACCTCAGCCTCCAAAAGAGAAGGTCAATAAATGCCATAATCCAGAGGATTCTGTGTCCAGAGGACACAGTTCTAACAAATCTACGAAAGCAAATCAAACGGCTTCGACAAGATTCCTGCAAGATAATGGTCAGTATTGAGATAAATTCAGTCGTAGCATAGTGGCTTTTGATCTCCTGCTAAGCCAATGAAACACAAAACTAGTATGGTACTTGAACTGTCACTTTGCTCTGGCTGATTTAATTTACTGAAGTAATTTTTGCTTAGAAAAGTCATTAATACAGGCCAATTAATATCTTTAAGTAGAAATAAATTATACTTTTCATAATACTTGACACCGCTTCTAACTGCTGTTTGTGTTCGTAATTAATGTGCAATAATAGCATGTGATTTAAAACTTCAGTATACATCATCCCACATCACCGTGTTTACGTCTGCATTTGAGTTCTGAATTTACTTTTTCAGCCAGAAGAATTTTGTAAATTTGAGTTTGAAAAGTACAGTGCAATATAATCTTTTGTGTTATAAGAGGTTTTTTTTTCAGAGTAAGCTTGTTGAATTTTCATTTTGTTTCAGTCTTGAGTCATTCATTTCAGTCTTGAGTCAAATTTCATTTTGTCCTGTTGTTGGTGAGTGGATAAAATTTTAGCCAACTGTTTTTTCAGTAGTTCTTCTCTTACTGAAGAATGGTGACTGTGTTAAAAGGAATGGGACTAGAACTGTTCATCCTTTACCACACATAAAACAGCTCAATAGTTTCTTTCCATTGAAATTATCATGATGTATCCTCAATTTTACAGATTCATTGATGCATGCTAGAAACATTTAAGGGAGCGACTTCAGATCTGGTCTTTCAGAGAGGGCTGTCAGTGCTTAGCTTAATAGTTTTGGGGACTCAGGGGAAAGCCACAGTATTTAATGTTTATCACTCCAGATGTCTTTGATTATTGATACGTTTTTCATTTAAAAATAAATTGATGCACTGACTTATGCTGGGAAATGCTGGTATGGAATTCTTCATACAGACCTCAAAATCCCTATGTTCTGATTTAGCCTCCTGTTCAGAGTACTGATCTGCTCTGTGTAGAGACTTAGCACATAATCACAGAAGGCTGAGTTTGGCAGGGTCCTTTGGAGGCTATCTAGTCCAACCTTCTGCCCAGAGCAAGTTGTGTGGTACCATGCCCAAGTGGCAAAGCCATCTAGACTGTAGTTAGGCAGATCTCACTCAAACCTCATACACTAAGAGCAGACAAAGGAGGTAAATTTTTCTAATTAGTGTCATTAAGTAGATTTTCTATATATATTTTTTCCATTCCGAGGATTTTTGTAAAGAAAGTTTTTGCAGATGTTTTCTGGAAGAAAGGAGATCCCTCTTGCCAAGGCAAGAGAGATACCTGTTTTTTTGTGGACCTTATATTAAGTTAGAAGGTTTCAGATAACTTCTTTTGTTTTCCCAAGGGCAGAAAGAGTACTGGAAGCAGTGATAGGTTTCTCTGTCCTTTTAGCAGGCAATGACTGAGGAACAAGTCATACTTTGGTTGGTAGCAAATGTAGTGAGTTATTTCTCTCTCCATGTTTAGTGCTACCACTACTCTAGCTCCTGACAGGAATGTTTGGAAATCCTCTGAGTTTATTGAAGAAGTGATTCTTTGCTGTTTCCACTTCAGATTTTCCACACTTTGTGACTAAAAGCTATTCAAGGCAGCCAGTTCTCTAGTTTGAGCTAAAGAATGTGTTGAGAGAAGTTTTCATTTCTCTTCTCTTCATCCTTGCTGTATGAAGACTGCTAGTGGATGTGAGGTTTGATGTGTGTACTGTTCTTCAAATCTGGACCTAGCTGGTCATGCAGGCAGTTACTGAGGAAGATGATGCTTCTGGGTTGAATTCAGACAAAATGGGATGAGAAATTCCAAGCCTTGCAATGAGTTTCCGATGAAGTGCAATCTCTGCTCTCATGATTTCTGTTGATGAGGAGATGTATGCTAAGCCAGTAAGAACTATTTTCTTTTCCAAGCACAAAAACCAAAGCATTTCATCCTCCTGTAAATCCTTAGGTGAATCACCATGAGCACTGCAGACTTGTGAACTTTTACAGGCTTTATCTTTCTCTAATTAAATTCCCCAGTATTTGTTCATCCAATCAAGTGGAAATCATCCCAGAAAGCAGTTGCCTGTAGATTCTTATTAAGAAGCTCCTGTCTCAAAGTGCTTTTCAGCTCTGTTTGTGTTTTAAGAACACTGTTGTTATTTAATTCTTCTAGTTCAGCTTAAAAGCATTTACTTGCCACATTTTTCAAAGAACACTTCATGGTATTTTACTCCCCTCTCCCCTTCCATCTCTATTTTTTTTTTTCCCCTGGTGCTCTGAGTTAAGATGTTTTGTTTTGTAGTTTTTTTTTTCCTGTTTAGAAGAGTGAAATTAAAATTTTCTGCATTTTGTTTTACAAGCCCTTAGGAATGGCAGCTGGTATCCTGAACTTGCCATTTCACTTGAGAAGCCACGTGTAACTATTTTGAAGCTCTTAAATCTTAGTGGATCGCTTACTTCTTAGTGGAACTCCTGTCCTGGGTAAATGGTTTATCACTGTGTAAAACTAAACATTTGAAGGAGGCACGTGGTGTTTTGAAGAGGAATTCCAGTTGTCCCTTTTCTTTCCCTTCAGTCATTTTCATTGAAAATTTGTAGGGGAGCACTCTGGGCCACTTAAAATCTTCAACATTTTCCCACTCTCCCATCTGTGAAAGAAGTACAGAAGTTGCTGCAATAGGTTTTTGTAATGGTTGCTAACCACATTCTGTAGTAGGTGGGTCTCATCATAAGAAAAGGTAATTCAGGCCCTTTACCCAAATTATTTTCTAAATTATTTGAGATTTACTGGACTGGTAGAAGAACCCGACATTTTGGAAAGAGCTGGTGCTGCTGGCAAAACATTCA
Organism: Perdix hodgsoniae; assembly: GCA_035772895.1. Lineage (NCBI taxonomy): Eukaryota > Metazoa > Chordata > Aves > Galliformes > Phasianidae > Perdix > Perdix hodgsoniae. Next base: position 3,003,426 of record JAPSGF010000086.1, read on the forward strand.
CTGTTTCTTTTAACCTGCTGAAGTGAGTAATGCATTTCACCACTTAAAGAGAAGCAGACATGACCCTCTGAAAGAGAATGGTGCTTGAGATACACTGTTGGAGATGAGGCTGAGCTGAGCAGACAAGCTACCAGTGTCAAATTGTTTGCATTTTCATAACCACTCTGTTCACCCAGCCAAACCTGATGGCATTACAGTCAGTGCAATTTCTTTTTGCTGTGTCTTGAAGCATTGTAGATTGGGTACCTTACCTGGTGGCAAAATCTAAAAAGAAAGGAATCCATAATGTAACTGACAGCATTCTTCTTGAGATGACTGCACACACACACACACACACACAAATTATGTGCTGATATTGTGAAAAAGACAGACAAATAAAGAAAACTATTTTGGGGGGGATATAGTTCAGGTACCAGAAAATAATAATAAGAATAATAATTTCATCATTAACATTAGGCAATAAAATGCACCTATAAGATTGTTAGAGCTACCTATCGCTAATTACTTTGAAATTAAGTGCTTTAATGTGCATAGAGCACATTCCCATGGAATTCAGGAACATCATTCAGAAAGACAGGAAATGTCTATGTTTATAGCTACAATTATCAACATCCTTCTGTTTAAGAATCTCTGTTCTCTATTATTTGGAATGGTTGAACTGCAATTTTTTTTTTTTTGTTATGGTTGCAAACTTACTGCTGAAGACATGATTTTGTGACTTGATAGCCTGGTTTATATCAAATTTCCTAATTCATGTTTTACTAGTTGAATATTTTTTCATTCACAGGGCCACATGTTATGTTAAATATAGCACAGAAATGCTATTAACTATGTCCGCCAAATCATCTTTCTGTAGATGGGACATGGAAAGTTCTTAGTTGTTTTATTTAATATATTTTTGGAACAGAGGTAGGTGGTGAACTTGTCCTGTTCAAAAATTTTCCCTGGAAAAACTCATCATAGCATTGTGAGTCCACTGACTACAACTCTGGCAGTGGTGGAAAATGAGTAGATATATCAAAGTAGGCAAAATTTGAAACACACTGCCCTTGTTCAAAATTGGCACTGCTTTATATGGCACATAGTATGAGAGTCACCTGGCTCCATTTTGACATGCAGTCCTTTCTTTTCCAGAAAGAATTATGAAGTAATGCAGTCATTACAAATTTCCTTCCTAACCAAGGAAACAAAACAGTTTGCCTCTTTTAAACAGACCAGGATATTACTGGCTTTTCTGCTTGCTTCTTTTGACATACTGAGATGATTGCTGGTAAACCAGTGGAGCAGGACAAGAAAAAGAAATGTCAAAAATATGCAAACCCAGAAAATATTTTCATACCCATCTGATCTAATGTGTTTGTTACACAGCCTGTTGTTCTTGACTTGGGGGGCTCTTTGGGTTTAACCTACCTCTGCCAGAGCCATCTGAATGTACTTGCCACCTCCTTGAAAAACAAACAAACAAACAAAAAATCCCAGAACAAATGTGAGTGTTCTTTGGACTATATGTATTCTTATACATATCAGATAAGACTCACAAGGTTGCATATATAGTGGTATCACAGAATCACAGAATGGCTGAGGTTGGAAGGAACCTTTATGTCCATCTGGTTCAACCCCTTATTCAGCAAGGACATGCAGAGCAGGGTGTCCAGGGCCATGTCCTTCCAGGTGGCTGCTGGTGACTTCCAAGGATGAGATTCAACAGTCTTGATTTTCAAATCAAAAAGGAAGAAGAATTAACTAAGATTATGTAGTCCAACCATCACCACCACCACCATGCCCACTAAACCATGTCACTCAGTGTGACATCCACTGTTTTATTGAAACTCTCCAGACATGGTGACCACCACTTCCCTGGGCAGCCTGTTCCAATACCTCACCACTCCTTCTGAGAAGAATATTTTTCCTAATATACAACGCAACCTCTCCTGGTGCAAAGTCATTACCTCTTGTCCTAGCTATTTACCTGGGAAAACAGGCTGACTTCCCACATCACTACAAGGTGTTCTGTGGCACCCATGGCAGCTTTTGTGATTGAACTGTTGCCGCTCTTTCTCTGTTTATCAGGATGACTTCTGCAGCATTCTCCATCTACCTTGATTTGATCCCTTCCTCTTCCCCTCCTACTCTTTCATTGTTCTTCCATCTAGACTTTCCACTCTTTTTCCAGTTATCTTCTGATATCTTTCTTCTATCTTTCTTCCCTCTTGGGTCTATGTGGCTCTTCCTTCATTTTGTCTGACTTGTTCTGTTTTCTTTCCATGCTGTTTCTTGGGCTTTCACCAAGTAGTCCTTTCTGTCTCACAGTGCTTCACCAGGATGCTAGAGATAAGTTCAATTCTCATTTCTGTCCCAGCTTTTCTGTTTGACTTTGGACAGTTGCTTGGGCCTAGATACATTCTGCTGTTGGTGAAGAGAGAGAGCTATGTGTAACAGGAGCCAGTTCAGCCTTCCTAAGTGGATACTACTTCTGGAATCCCATCTGTGGGGCCTGAGCATATGTCACCAAGCAGCTGTAGGAATGCTTGTATTGCCAAGGCTCTGGTGGAATTGCTGAATGGGGGATAAAAAGAGACAAAACCTCTTCTAGTTGACCTCTCTGTCTGGTTATCACATGTCTTCCTTCTTTGATCAGACTGGGAGCAAAGAGGGACGTGCTGTTCACTTTTTGGCTGTTTCATCTTCCCTTTTTACTCAACAATGTGTAGCTTTGCAATAGGTAGTGACATGTGCTGTGATTTTGATTGTGCTCTGGCCAAGAGGCTGCATCAGCTGTATGCCAGCTTTCTCTATAGAGTAACTTCCTAGCTTAAAAAGTTTTTTGTTTTTTTAATTTTTATTTTACAGAAGTCATAATTCATAGCTTTGCACCTTTCTTTTATAGCTCCAAGTTATTATGTGTGTGTGAAATATAACTTTCTTCTGATTAATGCAATGTTATTCTTTTAAACTTATCCATTAAAGGTGTGTTCCAAAGCCCTTAAAAAAAAGCTATTGTTTGTACACTTAGTGGTTGATTTATGGATTATGAGTTTTTAGAGTGAAAGTAATTTTCTGCACAATTGCTGGGTGTTTTGTATTAAAAAAATGGAAATGAGGTAAGAATTCACAAGGGCAAAGATTGTTGTAGTTTAGCATTTTAAGTATTTGTTAGAAGCTAATGTGAATGCTGTGCTACAACTATGAAACAAGAATAGAATCAGAGTTGTAGAACGTCTTAAATATCATTTAGTTCCGAGGACCCACAAAGATCATCGATGGGGATGATTCAAATTTAAAGTAATATCATTAAGAGCATTATCCATATGCCTTTTATACAGAAACAGTCGTAGGGCATAAATCATCTCTCTAGGAAGCCTGTTCCAGTGTCTGAATACCCTTTAGGTATCTGGTCTGAGCATCCTCTAGTGTGGCTTTGTGCCATTTCCACTCATCCCTTCACTAGATGCCAGGGGATAGAAGAACACCTTCCCCTAAATCTTTAACTCAGTTTTAAGAGGAAATCTGCATAGAACATCAGGTATGGCATCTGCTCCTGGTATCATTCTCTGAACTTCTTTCAGTAAAATTGTGAACTTCCCAAACAGTATGCATCTGGACTGCTGAATATCAACTGTACACTGTGGGCTAGAACTGTTACTGTCCATGTTGCCCAGCTGACAGCTTTGCTGATATAAAAGCTACCTTTAGTTAAACAAGGATGAATAGATCTGATCATTGTTGCTTTGCTGTCAATGCAGATAATAACTGTGCTGAGGAAAGGGAGGTCATTCTGTTTCTTATTTGCAGGGGTTTTACAGGATCTGGAAGCTAATTATTTGCACAACAGGAGATAAAATTGCAGTCTCTAAAAAGAAGTGAGAACCCTTGTTGATGTTACTGTGTATTACTGAATCACAGTTGCCAGAATGTGCTAAAAGTGGGGAATGGAGGTGGTGGCAAACCTTGTGGCCCCTTTCACATGGTGTTTCTTAGAGTTTGCTTTTAGTAAGGTGAATGCATTGCAAAACATGAAGTGAGCAAATAGTACTGGACAATAGGTAAATCATGCTGCTTAACTCACTGAGGGGTGGAACATAGGTTTACTGATGCTCCGCTTGAAGTGACTGGAATAGGGATAGGCTTTTCAGGGCTTTGCATTTGCTTTGTACAGTATAAGCCACACTCAGGAGAATGCTGACTTTAAGATTGGAGTCAGAATTCAAAAGGCTGGTGCTAAGCAGTAGTTGCTTTATCAATTTCAAAATGTAAAGGACCACAATGATGTGCCCTGTAAATAAATGAATAAATTAAGTGCTTAGAAACAAAGAGAATAGATGAGGTTCACAATCAAAGCAGGGAAAAGGAATAAAAAGCCTTATATTATAACACACAGTTCCTTCATTTTCTGTATTTGTATAAAGAGGAATGAGTTGTTAAAGCTGACTGTAGCAGAAATGCTAAATCACGGCTTGAAGCAGTGATGGAGCACCTGATGGGAATGCAGGGCCCACCCAGGGGAGCTCAGCTGCAAGCAATGCACATGAGTGACTGAGTGACTGGAAGGGATGGAGCCAGGATCTACTCCTTCCCTGACCTCATTTAAAGTTTGGCAGTAGAGGTGTAAAGGTGTCTCTTGCTAGAGGTTCCTGCTTACTTGAGGTGTTCTAAAGGTAAGTTGCTCTTTTCCTTTGTTTCTAAGGCTGTAGCTTTTGGGCTCATTCACATCTGCTGTAGCCAAAGACTTTATTGCCTTGTTATTATTGCGATGCTTTCCATCTCATTCTAGTATTACACTGACTAAGGTAGCTTTTCCTTTGCTTTAGTATTACCATGCTTCCTATTGGTAAAGGAGACTGCATCATAAGTGGTAAAATTCCAGGAGTACCTTTTGTAGATTCTGTTACGATGTTCAGATGCTAGCAACTGGTAATAATAGCATGAAACCCCCTTAGAAATGGGGTATTTTCTGCATAGGAAAAAAAAATAGCTTCTTTGAAGCTTGCAACTGGAGTAGTATCAGGTGAAGAAAAACACTTTTTCATTGTTTCTCTATTATCATGTGTATATTGTTTCCAGTTTCTTTAGTTCTATTTTATTGATGGCAGAAGTCACAGGCACACACATTCAAGCCTGTCACCAGAGTGAAAGTATTTTTTTTAGAGACAGTGATACTTCCAAATAATAATTAAAAGAAAAAAAAAAGGAAGGGCGGAAAAATTCTTTTGAAGGCATACTTAGGGAGGCATGCATCCTCTTTGTTCCTAATATCAATAAATTCAATGTAAGGTGACACAGATACATTCACATTTTTAAGATTTGTTTTTAACTTAATCAAGATTTTTATGAGGCAGTCTCTGTGGTAAGTCACATTATTATTTTTTCCAAATAGTTACATAAACTTTCTTGCTTATACACAGAGCTTGCAGTTAGTAAGCACTTCTGATTTCCATAAAATATTCAAGGCAGGCTATTGTTACAGTGATTTTTTTTTTTTATCATTATTATTTTATCCCTACTTCAATCAGTCTCAAATTTGTAATGCAATGAGTGTATAATATTGTAATTTGTGCTGCAATAAATGTTTTATAGTTAATTCTGCTTAGATAAGGAGCTTACACAAGAACCATTAATTTCTATGTTTAATTATTTAAAACATATAGCTTTTTTGTGAGTTAGTTCAATGTATAACTCAATTACTATTTAATAAACCCAAACTTCCCTGTTTGCTAGAGGGTAAAAAAATTCAGCTGAAATACTCAGTGACATGAGGCACAAAGGTTTGCTCAAACTACATGTGCATCAATTTGTTGTTTCTTTCTGTACATACTGAGCTGAATATGGAGAACATCTATGTATTTAGACAATTGATAGCATATATCACAAAGTGGTGTTAGACAAAATGTTTTGGAGACTTCAGTTTTGCCATAGCTGATTAATCTGTTGTGTGCCTCACAGGGGATTAGCCTGAGGTGTAAATATCTAAGAAACTTTCCTGATCAGTCAGTGATGGGCTGTCTGTCATGTAATTGAATTCTCAGGTGCTGCAAAGCCAGCATAGCTGACATGGGTGGGAGACAGGACAGGAAAGGAATCTGAATGCAAAGATCCTTGGCTGCTAGAACTTGTACCTTATATTATTTTTGCTTTATTTTCCTGCTTAAAGAAAAACACAGTAGGCATCAATGTTCTAACAGCCCTATCATCTGAGTTAACTTAGGGCAGCTTGAGTTAGTTCCCTTTTTTTTTTTTTTTAATATTATCCACCTCTCTTAAGGTAGAGCCATTATCAGGCACCTGGTGTTCTCTTCTGTAGTAAAGGTCACAAGGCTTTGGGGAATTCAGAGCTTGAAGCAGCCTAGATTCTATTCTAAGATTCCATAGGACTTTCTTTGCAATTATGAAGCTTAAGAAGAGGTAAAGTGCAACTCTTTAAGCTCCATAGAAATGCACTTGCAATTAAAGTTTTTGTTCACTTCCTCTAGCTTGAAGCTGAAAACAATACTCCAAGAACTTCTTTTAACCTCTGCAAATCTCCTTTCTCCATTAGACTGCTCCTCTTTTTTTCCCTCTTGTGATCCATTCTGCGCCCTTCTGTGGATCCTTCTTTCTCCTTCTATTCTGAATTGCTAAACATGGCCTTTCTTTAAAATAATCAGGTAATAGGAGATGACACTGTTGTATGTTTAAGATACTTCACTCTACATGAAACATAAAAACAGAGATAATTAATGACTCAAGTTGGTCTGTTTTTACAGTGGCAAATCTTAAAAATTCCAGTATCTTCTGGTTGTCTGGACTCAGAATTACAGAATGCTTGAGGCTGGTAGAAGCCTCCACAAGTCATCTGGTCCAACTCCCTAGCTTAATTAAGGACAATGTAGAGCAGGTTTCCCAGGACCATGTCCAGATAGAATGAAAAATATCCTTATAGAAGATCAAGAGCCTCTCAGTAAAATTTTGCTCCACCTTTTGAGTGAAGCGGTGTTTAGTGTGGCATGGAGAACCAAGAACACAGCTGGAAATAAACCCTCTGATTTGTACTTGCTAGCAGGCCAAGCAGTACAGCGACATTTTGGATCTTATAGTGCCCTTTAATCCTTTGCTGCTGTGATCTTCTACTCAGCTTGGAGCAGAGTGATAGAGTACAACACAACTAGACTGTAAGGTTTGGACCTACCCTCTATTCCTACCACTCATTAGAGCTCTTCTGCCTCAATGTGTCCAGGACCCTGACAGTGGCCATCTCTATCTTGGACATTTCTAGTTAGTTTGGGGCATGGGAAGTCAGAACTTCCTCTTGCATGAGGAGTGTGTCTAATCTACAATATTTTAGGAACTATTTTAGGTAGACGTGAATGTTTCATCTAATGGAAGTGCTGGGAGCTGTCTCTTTAGTGACGTACAGTACTCTGTTAGTAGAGATTGCAATGTCAGTTCATAACACTATTGAATGAAGACTTACAGAACTGTTATTTTAGAAACCACTATAAATAGTGTGAAATGTCTTGTTTTTCTTTCCCTTAGAGTAGTGTGTTGAAACTGACTAATGATTTGGAGGCAGGGATATGAGATACTGCATCAGTAAGAATCTGTTTTTTTGCTTAATTTTTTTCTAAAACCACAAAGCATTTCTGAAATATTGCCTATAAAATGATGCAAAAAATACCCGACATAACATATTTGCTTGTGAGGACCTGAATAACTCGTGGCATAGATAATAGTGATTAATGAGGTCTGCAAACTGCTGCTGACGAGATCTTGCACAGAAACACATGAGCAGGGAATATGTTGGCCTTTCATTAGCTGCCTGCCTCCACACTTTCTTTTTAATTTGCATGCAAAAAGTGTAAATATTTGTCTGATACAGAGTAGCAATGTTAATAATGTTTACTTTTTGAAGATATTTTCTTGATGTTGCTTTTATTGTGTTAAATGTTTGTATATTATTCTACAAATTTCCATTTATTTTTACTTCTAATTCAAAAATACAAGAAAAATGTGTCCTAATGTATGCCTACTTAAATTCCTTGTAATTTTCTTTAGGATTTTGGACTTGTTCTGCTCTTATAACTTTCCTGTTTTTCAGCTGATGTCATTTTTCTTCAGTGGTTTTGATGCATTTCAGACCTAAGTACTTTTTTTCTCCTTCCCTTGTTATTGATGATACATGTTTTGGACATTTTTCTTCTATAATCTAACGTTTGCACAGAGATAAATAATTCAATTCTTTCAGTAAAGATTTTCTTAGGTCCTCAGACTTTTTCTTTTCCTTTTCTGAAACTAAGTACTGATATCTTCTGTTGAGTGGATTTGAAATACGGTGGTTTTTTAACTACTTGCTTTTCTTAGAGACCACAGCTGTTTTGAAAGTGATCTGATTTCTCACTTCACCTGAGAACACTGTCCTTGAAGACCTTGTGATTTCTCTCATGCTGCTCTTTTCCATTGCAGCCTTCAGTTCAGTTTTAGCATCTTGCACTAGCAGCCCTGTTAAAAAGCAGGAATTGTTTTAGAGTGCTTTCCATGCAAGACATTGGTGTCCTGGAGAGGTGACAGATTGTGTAGGACTTTTCAACTAATATCTTATTGTGGCCATCTTTTCCTTGCAGGACACACCTGCCAGCCCTGTTTTTACCTTTGATTCCTTCTCTGGATACTTTCAAGGAGCTTAACTCTCCTTTTATACTGTATACACAATGTTAAGGTTTGCCTGTTGCTGCTAGGCACACTGCTGGCTCACACAGAGCCTGTTGTCACTTGTACCCCCTGATCCCTCTCTGCTGAGCTGCTCTTCAGCCACTCATCTCTATCTGTGCCTTTATCCAATATGGCTCCATCCAGGTACAGAACCTGGTATTTGTTCTTGTTCAATTTCAACCTGTTACTGATAGCTCAGTGCTCCATTCTGCATGGATCCTCTGCAAAGCTGCTCATCTTTCAAGACAGTTAACAGCACCTCCTGGTTTAAATTGTCTGTCAGTTTACTAAGGATGCATCCCACTCCTGCATCCAGTTTATCGATAAAGTTGTTGACCAGAACTGGTTACAAGCTTAAGCCCTGGAGCTGGCTGCCAACAACTCTTCAAACCTTAACAATCAGTCAGTTCTTTACTCAGTGTACCATGCACCTCTTAATCTCATTATTAGAAAACATGTCCAGAAGGATTCTGTACAGTATTGAAAGCCTTACTGAAATCCAGACAAACCACATCCACCACCTTCCTTGCATGCACTAAGAAGCAGGATATCTTAATGTGAAAGATTTCATATTACTGAGACAGGACTTTTCTTTCCTGAACTCATATTGGATGGGCCCGATGATTTTGTTATTCTTTAAGCATTTTTCGATGGCACCCAGGATAATTTTTCTATAATATAAGGTAAGAACGACAGAACTTTGTCTCCTAGAGAGCTCACAAAAATGAAAATGTGAAATGTATGGATCTTTTGTGATATCACGTGCAGTTTTTTTACTTCTCTGGACACCTGCAAAGAGTAATGGAATGCATGCACATGTAGATAGTCAAAGGTTTACCATGCTACCATCAAATATGAGATGTTCTTTGTTGTCTCTGATCAAGCATAGAATAGTAGGTGAATATATCTAATTATCCCTCCAAAAAATAAAAGGAAAAAGAAATGAAGAAAATACTTATTTCCTTGCTAATTATGACAGTAGGAAGAAGGATCTTCTCAAGGTGCTTGGGATAAGAATCCAACCTGTGATACTAAGAACATTGTGGTATGCTGCACACTGGTGCTTTCAGAGTACAAGTATGGGCTGGGCAAAGAAGTTCCAGCAGAACTGACTCCCAGGTACCCAGGCTGTTATGTCCATCACAAAACCTCTTCCCCTAAGCTGCAGCCAGCGCTACCAGTATGGAATAAAATTGTGGATATTTCTGACAATATCTTTGCTTTCTGATGCTCTGGTCAGTGACTGTTGTCAGTGATAATTCAATCTCTGAATTTTGTTCCAAGGATAAATTTTTCCTGTTTGATAGCAATGAAAAAGAATCTGGAAAACTTCCACAGAAGGCAGTGCTTATTTTTATGCGAATCATTATCTGCTCTTCTGCAAGTCTCCTTCATCACTTGTTTATTTTCCAGGTTGTTTCCTCCTTCCTAGTATTCAGCAACAGAGAATGGTTTGCGTGTTGGTTTGACGTTATCAAGTTCACATCCTTTTATACAGTTATACAGTAATTCAATGGAGTGCAAATTTTCCTATTTAATCTTGTGGTTACTCATATGCTGGATATGAGCATGACAGCATACACATCTCTCTTTCCTAGACAGATGGAAAAAGAGGAAAGTAATTTAAACTAACCTTTGTGTGCTTTTATTTCTGAGCCCTTCCTTGTTTTGCTCCTGTCCTGGTTCAAAGAGTTGTTGATTTGGTGCCTGATATTTTTCTAGATGTGCAAGGGTTACTATGCTGAGTCCAAGAGGGTAATGTCATTGACTGTAGAAGTAAAAGCAATAGAATGTTATTGTAATTGCTCCCAACCTTTCCTAAAGCTGAAGGAATTGGTATCTGGGGCTTCGTTCATGCCCTCTATTTCCTTTTCCTTCTCCCAGTGGTGTAGCATGCTATTCATTATTAAAAAGGAAAACAAATTGAGAGTAATGGGAGGTTGAAAACTTTCCTAAAAGGAATGGGGAGTCTGCTCAGAAACCTACTGTCAGCAGCAAGATTGAGTGCACTTCAGTAGTTCTGCCACACAGAGTCGCAGTTGGACCTCACTTAATTCTACTCTTTTCCAGTTGTAGGTGAAGGGATTTACAGAGCTGGAGAAAAGCGATCCGAAATGTGGGGAGCAGCTGAAGTTCAAGAAGATGAAGACACTCGTGTAGAAGTTCCATTGGACCAGGTATTGTTCAAACTGCAAATAAACAGCTTTTTCTTTCTTTCCTGTGTGTTCTTTACTCAATTTCTCTCAGGAGCACAAGAGATTTCTTTGCAAACAATTAACTGCTCACCAGCGCAGTTTTATTTATGGGAACCCAAGCAATTTTTTTTCTTTCAATTACCTTTGTATTGTAAACCAGCTTCAGAACTGATCGGAGGACTCTTAGAAGACCTCAGGGAATCTCAACTACTTACTGGGCAGATTCACCCAGACTGTAGTCCATTTGTATTGGTGGAGTAATGTAAGAACCAAGGTCAAAATTCCCACAGTCCTCAACCAAAAACATGCCTGGATTAGTCAGATTTTTGTCCAAGCTACCAATACAGTCTTCTGTTGAAACAATGAGGCACTTAATTAGCTAATTAGCCAGATTTTCCATCAAGACTGTTCTGGTTCCTGACATAAGGAATACTGAAGTTCTCTCTTTGCACAAAGAATACCGTCCTTGACCTCAGAGGGTTGTGTGCTAAACACCATCAGGGCATCACCCCTGTTAATAGTGGTTGTCCTTATAAGGTGTGGTGATAATTAGTTTGTGTTGGATTGTACCTGTAGTACTGAGAGTGGGGGAGAACCTACTGCCTGTCTATATTTCTTATGTTTCTTAGTACATTGTGCCCTAATCCTGACTGTGCAATTATCAAATTAAGAAATAATTAGCCTGTTCATCAGCTTCCAAAGGTGCATAGAGTTTTCCTTGGGGGTAACATGAAGCATTTGATGGTATATATTGGGTTGTCAGGTCTTAGATTTTATGTTGACTGCAATTCTTACAAAATTCAGGAGCCTGGGGATGGCAACTGTACTTCTCCACAGGAATGCTGTGGCAGCCATAAGAGCTCTCTGCAGCCACTCTTGACAGTTTACCACAGCTTGACAGTGTACCACAGGAATGGTGACCATTACTAGAGACAGGAAAACAGCAAATAGTGCACTGCCACGTCTGTATTTGGTAAGAGCAGCTGTTGTTCATACAGCTGTCACTGAGCATCCCTTGTGCCCTTAATCTTGCATTGCTGGGGATTTGCTCGATGTCTCTAAATTCATGTGCGGAGGCCCACATGGATTCCACAGATGGAGAAATATTTTTGAGTTGCTACTAACTGATTATTTTTTTTCTTTGCCACCTGAGCTGCTTTTACAAGGAAGTATGCATATGTGAAAAAAGCAAAATTCACGCATGTACACTACTAATAATCTTTTTTAAAAACATTTTCAAAAAAGCAAAACAAAGCACCAAAATAGTTTGAGAATTCAGGGTCCTGGTTTATCTCCCATTTTAAAACATCGCGTTTCCAAGGTAATCTGGCAAGAAGCCAGATCCTTCTTAATGGCACTAAGTATTCTTTATTCCCAGACAACTGAGATTATTCAAACTTTAAAAACATTTAGCATTTTGCAAGTTCATGTTCTTATTAACATTTTAAATCTTTTTCAACTCTGTGATGTAGAAGATTTATAGCTTTTTTTTTCTTATCTGAACTGCAGTATCTGTTATGTGCTATAAGTATGGAAAAGGACAGGCAGGGCACTATCATCTTGCATAATGCATAAATATTTACATGCCAGCTTTCACTGCAATGCTGACAGTTCTGATATGCTATCATTTCCATCAGTCACATAGATTAGGTGGTGAAAAGAGAGCTTAGTTGTTGGGCTTTTTCTATGCACCTTCTCTGTCTTGCCATTTAAAGTATGCAGTTGAACAAATGCCAGTTTAGCCATTAAGTAAAGTTAGTGTAAGACTGGCTAGACACCTGCTTATGTCCTGTTCTGTAGAATGCTGTTTGTCAGCTGAGAATGCTTTAAAAGAACAGGAATTGCTAATTTCCAGACAAGTTGACAGTTGTAATTGAACATCACAGAGGGGGAAAAAAGAAGTGTTTTGCCTAAACCCAAACCATATCCTTCTGTTCTGTGTTCTGTACCAAGACTTTAGCTTCTGAATAAAAAAAAAAAAGGGTAGTTTTGTCTTTTGACATGCAAACTTACTCCAAGTTGGTTATTTACATCCTGGTGGCAGCATCCATCAGGTCTGATGACAGACTCTGAAACCAACTGTACAAATAGTAAGGGAACAGTGTAGTTCTACTGTAAGGAGGGAGGAAACAGTATAAGTTTCATATTTGAAATGCTGATTAAACATATTACATTGAGTTTGCTGTTCATAATATGTATATTCAAAGTAGCTTTCTCTGAGAGAGAAACTTTTCCAGCTAATACTGTTTTGGAACTAACTACTACTTCATGTAAGTTTTGAAATGCAGAAGAAGCATTTGGTAGCAGTGGTATTGAAATAATACTGGAAATTTCTATTGATTTATCAGGTTCTATGTGTTCTCTCACAATAAGCCCTTGGGAAGTGCAGTATATGAGATGCTATGAGATATGAAGCTGTCCAATGCATGATGCCTTCAAAGAATTCAGGCGTGTTGCTGTGCCAGTCTTCTTTGCCTTGGGGGACATGATACTGACTATTAACGTCTAAATGATGTTGAATGAATCTGAATTGTTGGTTTGTCTTCACCTACAGATTCATTATCTAATCTCCTCCTCTCTTTCTGTGTGCATTTGTAAAAAATCACTGTATGTTAGATCTGTCTAATGAGCACTGACTTCAGGAGCTGTTGTAGACACTCACGTTTTAGGTTATTTCACTATCCGTGTGCTTTCCATTATTCCAAACATTCTCTGATTCCTGATACCACTCATTATTCTCAATTTCCTGGGCTGTGAAGTGATGTGAAATTGACGATATCCCTTTTGGTGTTCTCTCTCTAGGGAGAGTTCATCTGTAGCAGAAAATCTGCACCTTTCATTGATGATTTTCATTATGGGATATACGTGTTGCTTTAGATACCCAAGATTCAGCTCTGTGAACAGAATAAAACACTAATATTCCTGCTGCTGAAAGCAAAATGTTGAACTTTGCACTGATTAAACATTAAAACAGGCTGACTGCTTGAAGATATATTTCTTGATTTTAAAAACACAGGAGCTTTTCACGGGGAAATATTTTGCAGTACATCCATAAAGATTTCAAAATGACATTTGGGAAGAACAAGAACAGAACTTCCAATGTGCTCAAGTTTTGCTACAAGTGATACAGCTGTAATTTAAATTTTCTGGGTCTCAAGTGCCAGCAGATAAAACACACAGGAAAATGTCTTACTTCTAGCTCTCCTGATTTACACTTTTTAATTGTCTGAGTGAGATATGAAAACTTCCTCTTTCTAGTTACTTGCAACTCAGAATGAGACTAGTGATCTTCCCTAGCTTTTTCCATCAGATAATTATGATTTCTGAAGCTATGGCAACAAGTTCTGATCTTTATAGACCTGTACAGCCAACTGTTGGAAGGCCTGGGTTCTTTGGAGTGAAGACTGCAAACATTATTCCATTGTAAAATCGGTGCTGATAGGATTTGGAGACAAGTTTTCTCTCTACACGCACTGCACCTGTCTTGGAAAAGTCTAGGAATTCTAAACCAGGCAATTTTTCAAATTGCTTAACTTCTAAGACATTTTTCATTCACTGCAGAAGAGTCTGTTTTGGGGGAAAACAAATCTTACATATATCTGCAAGATTAGTAAGGCTTCTTTCAAAAACTTTCAAAAAGCTTATAGATTTTCTCATTGTTTATAGGAGCATGGGCAGTTGTGAATCTTGGGTAGATCTTATGGTACTCCTGGAAAATGTTCTTATGGGAAAACTATACACAACTGTCAGTAAAATGTGTGAAGAATATTTTTAACTTAAGTATGTCTTAGAAAATTAAGTATCTGATCAGATGTTTTCTTCTACGCCATGGCCTTCTCGTGATCAGGGATTTATGCACCCTTCCAGTTGACACAATGAAACTGAGGAATGGATTTTGAAAAGCTTTTTACTATGCTTGAAGTTGCATTGACTTCTAAGTAACTTCAGTTATACTTTTGGGTGTTATGATCTTATGAAAAATTATACTCTGTGGACTCAGGTCTTTGTTTCATTCATTAAAGTAAAATACCTGAGCCATAAGGATGTTGGAGTTTAAAGCTCTTTATTTTATTTTTTTGCACCCAGAAACAACAGCATATCCATTATGTGTGAAATGTAGGACTGATGAACCCTCAGCTGTTCATTTGCTTGCTTTTAAGTACTTGAGTTTTGTAAATGATGTGGAAGGGGACTGTTGTCACTTAGCAACCTTATCTGGTTCAGGAACAAAATGTTTTGATTTTTACAATCTATGCTGTGCAGCTCCAAAGCATTCCTGACTCCCTTGGAAGAAGGGCAGCTCTGTTCTGGAGCTGATCAGAGCTTTGAACATTCCTGATATTGCATTCATGAGGTGAATTTATGCTGGTATTTGTGACTATTAAGCTTTTTGTTGCCTCCCTCATTGTTTGTCTGTTGTGTCTATTAGCCCAGTAAATATTTCCCAATGGTCCCAAGGAAAATTATGTTTTGCATTAATGGTATAAAACAATTTGTCTTAAATGATTTGTGCTACTGCACTTTTTAGTATTCTAGTATCGATCATGTACAAGCCCACTGAGAGAATGCATTAGCATCCTTAGAGGTCGAGAAGTCAAATGCTTCCATGTCTAAAAATTTCCTGACTTACTCCATTTGAATGATGATGGCAATTGGTACTGCGGCTCGTAATGAATTATAGCATGACGAGTGTAACTAGAATACATCTCCTTTTTTAAACACTTATATTTTTAATCTCAGCAATGCCATCAAGCAGTCATACTACTTAAAGACAAAGTGAAACTTGGCTTCAGTTAGTTGTGATGTGCAGCTTCAGTTGTATATGGTTTTGATGAACTGTACCTTTGAATAAATATATGCAATTCTTTTCTTTGTTAGCCTTTCTAGTGATTGTCCATGGCAGGTGAGAAAATGTTCTTAGAAATATGAAAATATGATCTGAAAGGAAGTTACTTTAGCTTCTGTAATTTCAACTAGGTGACTGCAATGGATCCTTCATTTGAAAGTTGTAGCCATCTGTACAAGAAGGAGTGGTACTCCCTATTTTCTTGCTGTCACAAATAAGGTAGAATACGAGGTTGATTATCAGTAATTCTTGCTGCTGGAAGAATGATGTTAGTCTATCATAGTCACTGAAGAAGTGTCCTTTCCTGTAAGTCATTTAGTCCTCTATGAAAATTTCCTCAAGGAATAAGCAAATAATCACCTCACACTTCTCCAGTTTTAGATTTACTGCAGTCAGGTTCAAGTTGTCCTGTGTCCACAACACAAAAAACAGCAGCATTGAAGTTATCAGGAACGCTTATTCTCTCTTACAGTATATACATATTTAGTTGTCTTGGGCTACAACTGGCTGCATGCTTGCAATGTAAACTTTAGATGTGCTGTTTGCTTGCTATTGTGATCCTGGATTGTGTTGATACATACATTTGATATTCTTGTTTGTTATGAATGGGGTAATAGGGCTCAGTCACCCAGGACTAGCTTCCTGTATTTTAAATGGCCTGTATGTTTACAAGAATCATAGAATTGTAGAATTACTGAGGTTGGAAAAGACCTTCAAGATCATCAACTCCGCCCACAACCTAATCATACCACCCTAACTCCAATGCCCCCCTGCTAAATCATGTCCTTGAGCACCACCTCCACATGGTTTTTAAACCCATCCAGGGACGGTGGCTCAACCACCTCCCTGGGCAGCCCATTCCAGTGCTTAACAACCCTTTCTGTAAAGAAGTGTTTCCTCATATCCAACCTAAACCTGCCCTGGTGCAACTTGAGGCCATTTCCCCTTGTCCTGCCACAAGTGAGAAGAGACCAACCCCACTTTTCTGTAAGCACTTTTCAGATACTGGAAGAGAGCAGTAAGGTCTCCCCTCAGCCTCTTCTTCCCCAGACTAAACAGTCCCATTGGCCTTCTTGGGCACACTGCTGGCTCATATTCAGCTCAGCGTTCATCAGCACATCAGTCTGTTTCCATGAGGCAGCTTTCCAGCCCTCTTCCCCAAGCCTGTAGGGTTGTTGTGGCCAAAATGCAGAGCCTGATACTTGGCTCTATTGAAACTCGTACACTTTACCTTGGCCCATCAATCCAGTCTATCCAGGTCCATCTGCATGCCTTACTACCCTCTGGCAGATCGGCACTCCCTCCCAGCTTGGTGTTTGCACATTTACTGAGGGTGCACTCAATCCTCTCATCAAGATTGTTAATAAAGATGTTCAATAGAAGCAGCCCCAGTACTGAGCCATGAGGAACACTGCTTGTGACCAGCCACCAGCTGAATTTAACTCCACTGATTCTTCGGGCCTGGCCCTCCAGTCAGTGTTTCACCCAGCAGAGCTTGTAATGTGTAACTTCCTGTGAGCGAGCACATGGGCTCAAAGCCTGACTAAGATGCAAAGAGAAGCTTCCCTCTGCATCTGTCTTACCAACCAGCCAAAGCATTACATACAGAAGAAGCTCTTGCTGTGAATATTTTGCTGTTTAGAAGGTGACTCATGAGAGTGTGAGAACACAATTTGAAGTAACTTTTATATAAACATATGGACATTTGGTATAGCAGTAGCTAGATGGTTTGTTGTAGTCTGTCAAACTCTGTGAAAAGGCTCTCATTGACTCCAGGGCACCCTTAATTAAGCCCTGTCCCAGAAAGATATGAATATTTTCTTTAGCTCCCTTCTTCACGTTCACTGAAATCACTGGAACCGGTAGTTATGCATCTGCAGTATTTATAAACCATAAAAATCTTTCTCCCTTTTTCTGTTTTCTTTCCTATATATATAAGACTATTAAAAAATCTGTCTCCATAAATATGAAAATTAAATAATTCTTGCTAAGTATTTCTCTTTCTCAGAGAAGACAGCATATTTCAAATTATAAGATCAGCAAGATTTCAGTACTAATTGTCGCAGTTTTTATGTAGAGACCAGTGTGTGATTTGGTGGGTGGGTTGGACTTCAGTTTCTTCCCAACTGTTCTGACTTCAATCTGCAGCTCATTCTGAAATCTATTATCTGAGACCATCCTCATTTTGAAACCTACCTAGGTTATCTCGTGCAATGGGGTGATACTGTATTTCAGACTACTGGGTAGAAGGTCATTTCTTCCATGTCCATAAGGTACTGTAACTTGAAACAAGATTAAGTAAAGAAAGCATTTTGCTTTCCAATTCTTACTTGAAAATGTGATATTTTATTTTTGTCCATTTTGAATGTGATATGATGTTAGCTCCCTATGAGCTTCCAGTGGGATTCTGGCTATTGTTCACTATATTGCTTTTTGCTTAGTTTAGACCTATGTCTGTTTTAGATAGCATCAAGTCTAACAAATAGAGCCAATATTTATAATGTTGTAGCAAGCAGTTGTTTTTAAGAAAAATGCTTACTTTTAAATATGGGTATGTGGTACATTTAATTTGTCCAGTTCACTCTTGCTCCGAGTCAGAGCTCAAAGCTGCTAATTTCCATTGTGCACTGCAAATAAATCAGTAGCTCATAGGTGGTGAATCAGTGGGTAAGCTAAATCTACATTTTCTTTGCTGTCCCAGTGTGCTGATAGTTATACGAGTTGGCTCAAGTCTGCTTTGCATGGCAGCTTCTTTGAAAGTGCCTGTAAAGAGTTGGCTTGTTTAGTTTTCATTTCAGAAGCAACAGGGCTGGTTTTATATTGAGAGATAGTTAGGAAGGCTTAAATAAAAATCATACGGAAACCATTGTACTTCACAGAGAGCTTTAGGAGCCATTATTTATACGGTCAGGTAACCATGTAATATTTCTAGTAGTTTGTCATTCTGTGGATTATTGCAGTGAAATAACTTGTCCTTTTTGAAGCTCCATCAATGGAATATTTTGCATGGGCTTTGTGAAATAGTCTTACACTGCCCGTAAATATCAAAGCAAAAGCAGGGTGTCTTGTCAACAGGCTTCAATAAATTGCTGGTATTCTTGAAGTGGTTCTTACTAATATGCCAAAGAAAATGAGAGAATTGTTTCTGAAATGAAACTGTTAGTGAGAAAAAGAGACAGAACTTCCTGCTTAAAGGAGCTGCTAATGATAGTAGAATTCCCAACACATTTGATTAAAAGAGAATCTATCTTTTGCTCGCAGATTGCTTGCTTTAGATTTAGTCTGATGAGGCTGTGTGGCAGGCAGATACAGTTTCATTCTCATGGGACTTTCACTCTTTATTTTCATTTGAACTTGAGCACAAGTACTTAAGTCAGCTTGGCAGAAGGGGCATTGGTTCACTGAATGGTCAGGTGAACCTTGAAAGTTGAGACTGGAAGACAAATGGCAAAAAATAGACAGCATGTGCATCAGTCTCCCAGGTTTTCATGAAATCATGCTGCTAACAGCTTTATGTCTAGCGATTTTCTGCTTAGTCGTCTTCAATATGGGACATTTTATTATTTGATTACGTAGGAAAAAATTAATTACTAAACATCAAACAAATCCTAACTATGCACACAGAGGTGTTTGGAAAAAGACATTATGGAAGTGACCAGCAGGTCCATCTATCTCATCTCTCTTGCTGCTTTTCTGTGGATGCATAGAAGACAAGTTGTGACTGGACCGATTGGCATGGTGTGGTCTGGTTCATAGGTAAAGCCTCAGAATGCTTTGTGAGCTAGTGATGCTATTTTATTTTAATATTTTATAGAAAAAAAAAAATGTACCAGATGCTGGAATATTAGACAGATCAGAATAGCTGGTGCAAAATACCTGTTGCTGGGATAATTAAATCTTGCTCATTCCAGTTGTTTTAATATAGTCAAATAGACTAACCCGGTGAGATACATCTAAATCTCATTAACGCATTGTTTGTGTAGAATGAGAGTGCAATATGAGGTGTCAACAGGAGCATCATTTTTCTCTCCATGAAGATAAAGCTCATGTTAGCCTACTTACTCCCTAGTAATGATATAATCATAATTCTGATGTCTGTCATGTTTCAGAATTGCCTTGGAGGCATTTAAAAATGCCTCGTAATGTTGCTGCTTTTCCTTTCAGAGGCCAGCAGAAACTGTAGATGAAGAAGAAAATGCAGAAGAGGAAGATGACAGAGGAGAGGAGGAAGCATATAAACAGAAGGAAGAACATCCAGAAGTAAATGGAGAGGAAAGTGGGGAAACTGTTACGAAAAGTAACAGAGGAGAAAATAAGAATAAGTTAAATGGGAGTTATGAACATAAAACAGAAGAAACAGAGAATGTTGACCAGGCAGAGGAAGAGGAGCTCATCCATTTAAATGGCAAGATAAATAAAGACAGTGGTGGGCTGATGGAGCAGATGAACAGTCACGATGATCTCCAGCATGAAGAGGATGTAAAAGAGGATTATTCTGGCAGTCAGGACCAGGTAAGCATCTATACTTCCAGTTTGTTTTTCTGTATTTGTCAGCTTTAGGCTTCTTCTCAGCTAGTCTGTAAGTATCTCACTCCAGATAAGTCTTGGAGGGACCTTAATAGAACTGAATATGTGGGAAAAGCTGTTTCTTATCTACATAGATTGGTGACATCATTAATTACATTATATGCCCTCCGACTGAGAAAACAGATGTTTCTCACTATTTGATGAACCTGCATATCCTACTTTCCTGAGTCTGCTGAGCTCTCAAAAAGAGAAATCTTGCAATTTCCTGAAAAGCATGATCATTTTTTCCTCACTATGTTATCCTTAGGACAAAGCAGGAAGATGTATTCATGAAAGCACAGCGCCTTGGTTTGTTGTTGTTGTTTGGTCTGGTTGTTGGTTTTTTATTTGTTTGCTTGTTTTGTTTTTTTGCTGAATTGATTTTTGCAGCAGTCACATTTCATGAAGAGAATTTGCTATTACTATGTGGAAGTTTCATTTATTTTTCTAAGAAATAGGATCAAACAATGGAAATGAATGAGGCCTTGAAAGCAAGGTGCTTTAGTCAGGTTAAAATCAAATATCCTGTTAATTCTGGGAAGCTGGTAACGTGCTGTTAGCTTAGTTAGGGGCATGCAGCCCAGAATCAGGTGGACTGCCTTGAACATCAGAAGAACAGAACACAGAAAATGGAGTCTTTTGCTTAATAGAAAAAAAATCTAGGAAGACTTGTATTCTGAACAAATTGCTGCATGTTTTCTGCTTATAAACTGCTGAAAAAAAAGACCTTTCTTCTGTTTTTGGGGTCACTGGGAATGGTTTCTCACTTCCTTGCAATTAGGCTTTCTTCTGTCCCTGTATTACACACGAAAACATTTCTCAAGGAAGTTATGAGAGCTGAGTAACGTAACATTTTTTGTTTTGTTTTTCTTCCCAAATTTGTTTTATATTTGACAGCGATGGATGTTTTTTTGTTTTGTTTTATTTTTAGAGAAGCTGAAGTAATTTATGGCAATGGAGAAAGTGAGCGCACATTCACTTTAAAAGGATATGTGGGTAACTGGATGTTTGACCATCTTGGGGGGGGAAAAAACTGATTTGAGTGCTTTCTCCTTTGGAAAATATATAGTCTTATGCTAAACAAAAATGTTAATTTGATCACTGTCAGAAAACTGTGTGTGTGTGTAGAATTCCTCATGGAATTTGTAGTACAAAATGATTACACTGTTGAAATGAAGTCAAATCTTAGGTACTGTTAACTTCATCAGGTAACTATCCTTTTTTTCTAGGTTGATTCCCATCATGAAAAAACATCCAGAAATCCACGGGTGACAATCACTAGCCCACAGGAAAGTGAAAAAAAGGACCAGAGCAATGGCTATGATGCAGTTGCATAGAGATAAGGAAATGTAATCAGTGGGAAATGAAATACTGTAATACTTTCAAGCATGTTATTTTATGATTTATAGCTTAAAATGGAAAGATAGATTGAGTACACACATCTTGAGTCTTGAGATGATAATGGTATATAGAATAATAGGACATAAACCTTAATATCTACTAAATAACACTGAATTATTTTCACAAGATGTGAAATTTCTGATGGAATTTGAGAGAAGAAATGTAATACTACTATATAGTAATGTTAGAAACATTAGAAATTATTTTGTGATAAGAAATGGTTATCAGTAGCAGCGTCAACTATGCGGATGACAATTGTCGAGAAAAAGGGTAAATAAACAAGTTAAACACCAGAACTTCTTTGCAGGTTCATTTAGAAAAGAGAAATAACTTGTGACTTTTAAGGATGATATAAGTAGCTTTTCCACATGATATATTCTATTTCCATGTGTAACTTTAAGATAGAAATGGAATGCTTTGCTCACTTAATGGATAGCAAATAAGATGTGCTATGACTCCTAATATTATGGAAGAGGCCCAGATTCAGGCTGAAATTAGCATGAAATCATTGTTTTCAATAGAGCCATTTTAATATGAAACATATTAACATCAGATTACTAGTTTACTGTAAAATTCAGCAGCTGTTGTTGTGTTTATGAATCCCTTACATAGCCTTAAAGCTTGAAAGCATATTATCATCTTTTTGACTTAGCAGGTTCCTGATAGGCAGTGGCTTTATTTGCATTAGAAAATAAGCCATTGATCCCCAGTATTAGCTCTCTTAATGACATCAACACCATTGCTCTTACCAGTTCTCTGTTAGTAATAGCAATTATTTGTAGATCGTGAAATACAGCCCTGAGCATAATTTTGTTAATTATATAAAATACATAGTGAGTTTCCCTATCATTAATGCTGGTAAATTATGACGATGAGAAATTAAATTGTCATTTTTGTTGATTTCGTGCTATTAAGACCAAAATTACATTCAGAAACAAATTGAACTTGAAGCACTCTTTGAAGGAACTGTAAAAAAATTATTGTGGCTGGAACTCAAAGAGATATCTGCACTTTTCTGCCAACCAGACTGAGAAGCTCTGTCTCAGCCTACCTTCTAAAACTTCTTGCAGAGCCCACCAAGGAAAACGGCAAGTGCTCCATCCTCACTCCTTTAGAGGTGAATAGATCAGCAGTAAGCATGGTGTTCAGTGTGCTTAAGAATCAAGACAAATGACAATTGTATTGACATTACTATGAAGAGTTGTTGGCTTGAAGTTAATGGTATACCCAAGTACAGGATTCTACATGTTGTCATCTTATTGCAGGTGAAATCCTGAACAACCTGAGGTTTTTTTTTCACCCTAAGAAATTTGAAACTAAATCGACAACCAAACATGTCGGACAAAGATAATTAACAGTTTCCTCAAAATGTTACACTTAGAAAAACAAATACTTAGAAGAAGCACAGTTTTGTACAGAGATTCTCTGTTTTCTATTCATAACTTCTGTCTGCTGATTATTTCTGTCATTTCTTCCCTTTTCTACCATAGTTCAGTGTCCTCAGCGCTTAAAGACATACAAATATCAGTCAGAGTTATTTAAATCTTAAAGTAAATTCTAGGGAACTGTAATGCGATGATTGTCTTTCATGGGAATGTGAAAGTCCCAAAGTTACCCAGCCTTTAAAATGTTCTCCTCTCCGCTGTTCATCTTGTAAGAAAGATTGCATATTTTGCTTCAGAAAAACAAACTGGACTTTGGGGAGAGATACAGCCGTTTCATCATTCACTCCTGCCGTACTGAAAACATCTACTTTGTATCTGATTCTCTGCACAGAGAAAATTAATTTATGCATAACAATTCTGATGTTAACAGAAATTAATCAAGAAACATGTGTGCTCTTTGCTAAAATATCTTTGTGAATGTGAATTTGCTGTGATGACTTAAATCAGTTTCACATGAGAAATCTTTCTTTTTCTTAAGCTCATATGGTGTAACTTTAAGTTTCTTTGCAACCTTTTTTTTTTTTTAAGACATTTTCTTGGTGTTACTATTAAGAGCAATTTGCTATTAAAAAAGAACTAACATACAGACACTTCTGCTTTTCTCTCAAATCAAGGCCAGTTTGACATTAGTTTTGGCTTCGGATGACTGATGTTGTTCACAAACCTAGCCATTTTTTCAGGATTCTTCCATCACTACAACTTCAAAAAAGTCAGATTTTGTAGTTATGGCATTGTAACCATGAAAGAAATTATGCTGATAATTCATCTCCTATTGTAATCTGCAAATAAAAGAATTAATTCCTAATTTCAGCAAAGCTCTAAAGCATATACTTAAATCCCATAATGATGCAGTTTTCATCAAATTTTATTTAATGCTTCAGTGATCTGACGTATCAGAGTCAAAATAACATTAATTTCTGGAAAGAAAAGGGTGAAAATAAAGAAAATGCATTAATTTCTCTGTCGTAGTCTCATCTAAATAAACTTTTATGCAGAAAAAAAACAACAGGTGTTTCTTGAACATACTGAGAAAAGGAGTTGCTTGGGTATTTTGATTAATTATTTCAAAGGTACCTTTAAATAATTATTCAAAAGTACATGTAAATATAAAATGAAATATCTTGAGGAAGAATCTGTTTATTCTATTGTAACAGTCAGAATGACTTCATGAGATGCAGCTCAAGGATGTGTTGGGTGGCTGATAGTCTTCAATCTGAATTTTAATCAAAAGAAGTGCTTTAGAGGTGGCAATAGACAGGAAAACAGCGTGATATCTTTACAGTATTCTTCATGGACACATTTGTATGCATTAACTTTTATAAACACTGTAACCGAATGCATTTTTGTGTACTCGCACATGCTGCACGTGCAACTAATGTGCATACATGGTAGTCCAGCGGTGTTCTATTTTCAGTAAAGGGAGCTATTGATCATTAGTAAAATTAGTTATAACAATGGGAAAAAATATATTACAAAATCTAGCAATAGCTAAGCTTATGAAAGGATGATATTTGAAGTTACACGCATACTTTTGCTCTTTGCTGAGCCAAGTCCAGAACGCTTACAGCACTGAAGTGAAATGGAAATAGCAACCTAAAACTGCCTGGGGGGAAGTTTGGTCATAAGAAAGTGGAAAGGATATGGAAAATTCAAGAAAAAATGAGTATCTTTGCAACAGCATGTGGCAGGAAAACATTCAAAGGTCTTTAGTCCTAGGCTACTGCATAGAGGATTTCTGCCTAATACAACAGGACATTTTGAAACAGCAGGCAGACATTCAACAATCTATGCAGTAACTATGAGTATCTTTAAATGTTCATATTTTCCGTGTAGACGACGCTTAGTTGTAATACTTAAAATTTTAAAAATTAATTTTAAATACGATTTGAATTTTTCTTTGTGCTAAGCAGAACCAAAATTTAATTCAAAATGCAGGTTTTATTAGTTGAGAGCTAACTAATCCCTAGAAAGCTTCAAAGTCTCTTGCTTGGCATGAACTAGAAGGAATCTAATTCTCCATAAAACAATTCACATTTCTATGCAACAAGCACATATAAAGTCATGACTATGGTTAGCAGATTTTCAAAGGCACAGGTTTCATGTACTATTTATGGTGTGAATCCTCGGAGAAGAATCCAGGTGTTTCTATGCAAAAACCAACACAAAGTCTTTCTCCTGTAAGAATTGTTCGTGCACGTTCACTCTCATTTTCTGGATACCTGTTATTTTACTCCCTCTGATATGCATGTGAAGCAGGTGAAGACAAGCTCCTAATCCAGGTGTTATCCGGAAAATCATTTTTAAAGGCATTTACTTTTTCCAGACTCCAAAGCCAACGCACAAAATACATTTTGATCAAAGCTCAATTTATTTCCTGAAAATCCGTGTTACGTTCCTAAAGCCATTGATTTTCAGGAGAGTGGCCTCACAGCGTTCCAGGTTTCCAGGTGTGCAAAAAGCACCAGCTGGGTAATCCAAGCTCAGCACACTCTGCCTCAATGGCTACAGGCTCCCTTTCTTCAGGCTGCCCAGTTTGTGACAGGAGAAAAATTGTCCTCTTGGGGATGATGCGAAATATCTGAGATCCTAGCCGGGTCACCTTTAATGGACTGACTGGCTGTTGAGGCAGCTTAAGAGTTACCCTAAATTAGGTGATATGAAAAGACAAGGTCTGCTTGGGATTCACTTTAAAATTCCCCCTTTCTGCCGTAATTCCAAGCACCTGACTTCACAGGAAGGCAGAACATTAGCTGGCACCTGCAGAAAGCAGTCCAATGATACATCATGTAGCTCCCTTTGCCATAAAGTCAGATGCCATTTTTTTAACAAGCGTTAACTAAATCATAGCTTGTAAAGGTGGCACGTAATGAAAATGTGTGTGGTAAAATGGCAGAGTGCTCTTGTTAACAGGAAGCAGATAGGTAGGTATACGGAGTTGAGTGCTTTTCTCTACAGCAGCACTTGTAATTTTGGATTTTCTCCTTCAGTCTCTAAGGGTTGTGGAAAAAGAGTAGAATCTGACTGCTGGATACTTGGGTTGTGGTTCAGATGAATGGGGAGATGCCAGATACAGAGGAAAGGCCTTTAGTGCTCAGGGAACTGATGGCAGGTGCCTGGTTCAAAAGCTGAAGGCCAATTGAGCATGCACCAAAACTATGACTAATGAGTCAACCATCTTGCTTCATAAACAGCGAGCAGATCAAGAGCCCCCTGAGCTCTCCTGAATGGCAGCGGGCCACACAACAGGATCTCCCTTTTAGCCAGGGCTCTATTGAGATTACAGAGATCCCTTACACCTTGACATTAGGATGCCTAGCTGATACAGATACTTGGTAAGTGATTATTAATGTACTTAAGTTTTGTCAGCTACGCTAAGATTATATCTTTGACTGTACCTTTAGACTTAAACTTCTGGCAAAGTTGGGGACAAGGAGTAGATTCAGCAGCAACTGGGATCCTCACCCCTGTGATTCAAGGAGTTGAGAAAACAAGGGGGATCCACTCTGAATCTCGTGATTCAGTGAGGGGGTCCCTGACTGAATATGTTTAACCCTACCCTCTGTGCAGTAAATAATCAAGTGTACCTTGCCAACTTGACTCTTGTTAATTCACTCTCTTGATTTGTCAAGCTTTATTAAATCACTGTGTTTCATCACCAAATATGTTTCTGTTTCTCTCTTAGGAGTGAAATAGTTCCTGCAGGTGATAGGGGCCCACCTTTTGCCTTTGCTTTCACACGGGCAAGTTGATTCTTCTGCTCTTGAGGAAAAAAATACATATTGAGGCTTTAGCATTCATTGATACACAGATTTTTCTACTTCTCTCAGACAGATGGGAAGGGCTGCTTGATTTGAGCAGGGTGCTGATTTATGCCTCCTGTCTCAGTGAGTAAATGGTGTCAGGGATGAGCAATCACACTGTGCTCTGGACACTTGTGCTAAGCTATTCCTGTTTGCTCTTCTGCTGTGGACTGTGCTTTCCTAAAACACCCCGTTTCTCTATTTCTCTGATGAATTTGTTCCTTCCACTTGGTTGTGAGAAATGATTTTTCCAAAAATAGTACTTATGCTCCACATTGTTTTTAGGTTAGAGACTGTCAGTGCAAAGTGAACCTCCTAGGAAAAGCCTTTGTGCCTTCCCTTTGTGTTCCCTTATTGGTCCCTCAGAGCTAGCACCAAACAGGAATTAACTTGGTAAACCAGGGGCTGGGATTTGTGTCTGCTGGATGAAAGTATTCTCTATCCACAAAGAAAGAGAAATGAAGGAAGACTGTTTCTCTTTTCACGCAATGCAAAGACTAGCTCAAGGTGACTCAAGGGTTCATTTCTTACACATGGTTATAAATGACATCACAGAAAAAGGAAGGTAGGGTAACTAAGCCTCTTGGGTGCTTCTGTCACTGAAAGCCTGTTACTTCCACCAGCAAATGAAAAGAAGTGTGCATTATCACTTCTATATCAAAAAAGATCCACGTAACTTTCATGCTGTAAGGAACCATGTACTTTAGAAGCACACATATACTGGTGCTGTACCCATTCATTTTCCTGGCACGTGTCCCTTCGTAGCCTCTCTAACCCCTTGTTCACCATGCATACAAGCATCGAGCCTATGCTATGCTACATTCCCACTTACAAGCAGGATGCGGGTTATTTCTTTTAAACATCTGTGGCTAAGGCCTGAAGGCCTTGCAGTGCCTGAGCACAGGTATGACACTTGTGGGTGACAACACCTTGCAGAGTGCATCTGGATATACCAAGGCATGTTCTCTAAACAAAGATCCATTGGTGCACAGCTGGGTGTCCTGGGTGTGAGGACTCTGTGCAGTGCTTGCACCCTGTGTGTAGACCTGCATGCTGGGTTGCCTGAAGAAAAACCCTATGGATATACATGCCAGAAGACAGGTGTCTCTAAGAGCAAAGCCTTCAACATGGTGCCATGATGCATCTGTGGTGAGTGATCTGGCTGCCAGCTCTGGAGCTACCTGCCAACAGAAGCCTGTGCTGTTGGTTTGGGTAGATGGATTTCTGTGGGATCTGGAGGGTTATACCACACTGCTACAGCTGCACTTCTGTGCTTTGTGTCTGGAGAAAAGATGGTTGGGTTCAGAGGCAGCACTGGTGCCCCTCAGTTGGCAGTCTCTACTGATGGAGGGTCAGCAGCTGGGCTGCGGCAAGGCACCTGGAGAACGGACCTCATCAGGGCAAAGATCTAACTGCAGCTTACATAGGCATGTTTAAAGGTGAGACATAATTAGACCAAAAAACCCATTGCTTTCAACAGACATGCGATCGTCTGAAAGTCAGCATGAGCTACTCACAGTCCATTCTGTGATATTTTTTTTTTTGAGGGGATGAGCTGCAATCACCACCCTTTAGTGGGTGTTTGCAGCTAACGACCAAGCCCATGTCGCAAGTAGCTAGTCTTACTGAGGGGAAACTGAAGACCTTGGCTCTCAGGGCAGGTGTGCAGATTTTAAAGCAGCTGTGGAATATTTCTGGAGGCTCATCTGCCCTCAGAGCTCAGCTGCAGGACAAAGCTGAAAGAAGCTACTGCTGGGTCACAGCAACCTCCTCTGCTCTACTTTGCATTGACAGCGTGGCTTGCTTTGCAGGGTCAGGTGCAGGTGAACCCACTTGGTTATGCTCTTACAGAGAAAGGAGGGCAGAACGCCCACCAGCCTGTCTGGTTGTTACAAGGGCACCCCGACCATCTTCGCTTCTTGGAGACAGGGGAGACGTGCTCAGCAGGAGGATTTTGTCTCGGCACAGTTTGAGAAGAAATCGCTTTTGCAAGGGGTCAGGTGAGAACTGAATAAGTTTGAGCAGGATGTCAGAAAACACGCGGAGCTTAGGAGGGAAATGTCAGGGCACAAGGTTGCTAGGTGAGGCAGGGAGAGAAAGGGCAGCAAGCACTGCAGCTGGTAGAAGAGCAGAGACGGGGAAATAATGACCTCCAGAAAGGGCTCAGCCGGCTCAACCATGTGTCCTCAGGCTGGAGGCTGCTTTTAGCTAGGCAACAGCTTGAAGGCACAAGTGATTACCGGAGCAGTGTACCTGGTGTGTCATTAAATTGACTGGCTTATTAGCTGCATTTAAAAATGATCTTCCATCTTTATTTGCTAAAACGATGGAAAAAGTGGACCTTCAAAAACCGGCTGCAAATGATTAGACAAAACAACAAAGGCAGTTCCTTACACGCTGTCTCTTCTGTTTGCATGGCCATGAGAAATGCCTGACTTATTGTTAATATGCAGACGTTATTTTCATAATAGTCCCTCTGTAAATTATCTGACAGCAAAGCTGAGCTTTGCCCTGCTTAATGTACATCAAGTGAACTAATACAGGAAGCACGCACTGTGTGGTCTGCATGGAGTCCTGATAAGAGCAGAGGAAATTAAGGGTGTGAGTGGATTGTTTGCCAGGACATCAGAAGGTTGCCCAAGGAGCACATAATCCAAATACAGGAAACAGGATCCTACAGGGGTCTCCCCACTTGGGACGATGCTCCTCAGGGATACACCGTGCTGTGGGGATGAGTTGGCAAAATGCAGATGTTGCTTCTGTATAGAGCACCATGTCATGCACTGCTAGCCCAGGAGATCTTAGAGAGCAGCCTGCTGTGCAGTGGCAGGGTGATGGCTTGGAATGAGTGAGCGGATGTGCTAATGTCTTTATTTTAGCCCTCTGATAGAAGGCTACTGGCAACGTACCTCCGGCTTTGGTTCTTGCAGTCTTTGCTGTCAGCACAGGCTTTCACAGGCTACGGGGCTGATCAGCAGGCTCCCCGGGATGCAGGTTCTGTGCTGCTTTCTGCCTGCCAAGCCTCTCTCCTCTGGCTGCTGGTCAAGGTGCCGCAGTCTCCCCACGCTGCTGCTTTCATTAAGAGCTGTTTACTTGCACTTGTGCGTGATTAGAAAGCTCATACTTGGAAATGGCAGGCTGAGGCTGTAGCAGAGACTGGGAACTAAATGTGCTTATCAGGCAGCTCAGGAGTTGAGGATGCTTCAGCTTCTCTGCCTTAGGCTATGACTCACTGGGCAAATTGAAAATAGAAGGGTCAAGACAGCCTGGAGGGAGGGAGAGCGAACAGATGAGCAGCTTTACCTGCACAGTATGATAGAGAATGCAGAGCCAACCATCAGGAGAGCATGCATGAATCAAAATTAATTCACTGATTATCAGTCAAACAGAAAAATGTTATTTCTTTCGCTACAATTGCAGAGAAAATGTCGTCAGGATAAAAGGGGATTTGCTGAAATTTTAAGATGTATCAGGCTAGAAGAAGGGGAAGAAATAGGGTGAATGTGAATAAACTAATAAGACTGTTGAGCAGGGAGGTAAACAAGCAGGAAATAAAGTCTCTGATGTCGAAGCCATATTTTATTTGCACTAAGTAATACATTAGTGTGCCCTTTGGAAAGGTGATAGCAACCAAGGTCTGCAGGAGAAGTCCCAGACAGCCCCAGAGTGCAAGTTCTGTGATTTGAGGGGATGGAAGAAGATAAATGGTGGAGAAAAGATATATGCAAGGACAGACCGTCCTCAGCCTCACTGGAAGGTTCCAGGGAGCTGGGCTGGCCCTCACTGCTCCCAGCTGAAGGCTGCATCACTGGCATTTTCCATGGAAGCAGCAAAAAGGACATCTCTGATGCTTCAGTTTCTGTGCCAAAGGTGAAGGGTGTTAAGACATTACAAGGAACCAAATCCCAAAAATGTTTCTAATGAGTCTTAAACTTTCTGATATGTGACTTCTTAATAATAACAGGATCACCTGATGCTCGGTATTTCCAAAAATCCATGTGTGGCACAGAGCCTCTGTTCCAGAATGTTTCAGCCTTCCAAGTTCTCGGTGCTGGAAAATCTCTAACTAAAATAAGGGTTTAACAAGATGAAATGTATGTGGCAACATTAGCTGTGACAGCGTTACCAGCTTTGCCTCAGCTGCTAAATCTCCAACATGTTTCCTATCCCAACAAGCACCAGAACCATCCTTGAGGGCTTTTCTTTCTCCTAAAACTGGGTAATGCCATGCATGACTCATCCTTTCTCACACTGTCAAAGCACGTTCAGTTCTGCAGAAATGATGCACAGTGTGACCAAATGCTTGTTGCAGCTCCGTTTGCTGTCAGGTCATTCGTCCTCTGGACAACATTTAGCAGCGCTTGCATACATGCATCTACATGTGGGGTGTGTATGAAGAACTGTGCTCCCATCCAAGCACTTTAGGTAAATAAGCCAAACCTGTTATGTGTGTGTTTGTTGTTGTTGTTTTTTCCAGGTGGATTTTCAGTCAGACTTTCACTACTGCATTAACAAAACATAGGCAAAACTTAAAACGTCACATCTCCTCCGCGAACAAAACTTAAACTGAAAACTGCACTGAAAAGGTCAGGACAGCTTGATTCTCTGCTGCCCGCATAATGATAACCTGACAGCAATGAAAGCAAGTAGTAGTAACCAAAACTTCTCTCAGGTAGGAAAGAAAATGATAAGCACCCTACCTGGAACAACTAAAGAGCAGCAGGGACTTCAGCTCTTCTCCACATTCCCACCCTTGCAAGCAACCAACACTCCTTGTCCCTCAGTATCAAGTTCTTACTGGCTTTCTTTTTAAACAATACACAGCTCTTCTCCTTATCGCTCTCTTCACCTTTTCCTCTTCCACACTATTTTTATCTGCTTCTCCTGAGATTACAATCCTATTTTTTAAGCATTAGGCGCAATATGCTTTTCCTGCCTCATATATAGCTGCCAACAAATAGTAAGAAGCATCCCAAAATATGTTTCATTGCATTCTATGTAATCATGTGCTTGTGACAAGCTCTAAACTGGATGCTTTAGTGCCAGCATTTGGATGTTGCACTTGCATTGCTTAGACAGGCAGTTCTCATTTCTTTCAGAAGAAAATTTTACTTCTGATGCTGTTGTCAGCCACAGTAATTGTTGCAAACTCAGCTGAAACTTCCAAATATATTCAGATTGATTTGTATCGTGGAAGTCTGAACTGAGTCACCGACCACAAAATGTTTTATCAAGGAAAGGAGCGAAGCTATCCCAACATACTTGTTACTGCGCAGACGCTTTTGGATTCAGCATGCCTTAAGCCTGAAAACACAGACTGCATTATCAGACTGGTGAGCTGCAACTTCTCTTTCCTAACCGAACCAGAGCAGCTTGTTTGACTAGAAAGAGACCCTTCACAAAATCTGTGATTGGCTCAGGCCTAGAATTTTATTCAATCCATTCAAAAAAATAGACAGAACTATAAGGTGGCACATATCGTCAGAGAGTACAAATGTCACATCTTTCTTCATACAGTTTAATTCAAATCCATAGAGTAAGAGAGTGAAATAATCGCCCTGGGTGAGAAAATAACGAAGGGACCCTGGAGAAAGAACGAGTCTTCAGGTAAGCATTTACACAAATGTATCTGATAAGCGTAACTTTTTCTATGATCTATAAAAATATAAACAGCATTTTAAAATGTCTTCGGATAAGTATGTTAAGGTCACCTGACCTGGCATTAATGTCCTGACAGAAAATGGGACCTGGGCATGTCAGACCACACCTAGTAATCCATGCCTGGCCACAACTGAAAATCTGTATGAGCTTCAAACAATACAATGTAAGGAAAAAAAAACCAATACCGATCCAAAGGAACATAAGTACGATGCCCCTCCTTCCGTAAGAATTCCTCATCTTTACTTGTTATTTGTCGATAGGGTGATGATTAAGAGAAAAGTGGCAGTTCTCACGGACTAGCTGGAACTCTGGATCAAGTTTAATTTGCCTTCCCCAGAAAGGAGCATTACTGGGAAGTGTGCCAGCATCCAACTCAGGGCACCCCAATGCCATGTATGTTTTACCTGTGCGTTATTACTTCAACACAGCAGCACGTGACAGGATGACAAGTGCAAACTACAAGGGCAGAGCCTTGGCTTTCTGGATAGCAGAGCTAGGCAGTAAAAGTACTTTAAAGACAAAGAGAAAACAAAAGAGAACATCTAAATGTTAAGGAGCGGGATGGAGGGTATTCCTGGCATAGCTGTCATAAATGCACCTTCTATTTTTTTTTTTAGGGATGCAATCTGGTAAGCAAAATACCTAATCATCGTTGCAAGGTCTTACTGTTTCAACACAGATTAAAATGTTTGAGTACACTGAATACATTGGTTACGGGTCTAATCACATAATTTCACTTTTTCCAATCCTAAATTTATACTGGAACAGCTTCCCGATCAGCTGTGCATTTGTATAGCAGAGCATTCGATATTGTAATTGACTAGCACATATGCCAACAACAGCTGATATTTTCCAGTGAAGTGATCTGCAAGTGAGAAATAAAACCAAAGGGTCAGGTTTGAGATGAAGGTTGGACATTTTGAACTTTGGACAAAGTGACGGGTATCTTTGATTCTCCTGGTGCTGGCGCTTTTGTGACTGGGTTTGCATGGGCTTTTATATCTGCTATCCTTTCTTTAAACCTTTGCTGGAGGTACTTTTCTTCTTTGGAGTAACTTTTAGCAAAAGCAGCCATCAGCAGGCATGCTGCCATGGCGGTTCCTCCAATGCAAAACAAGATTGCTCCTGACAGCTTGCATATATCAAGGGACCCATTGAACTGAATGGCACGGGTATCCACTACAACAAAATCATCTCTCCCAAGAGCTTCGATTTTCGGTGGCACAAGAAAACCCACTACAAGGACCATTAAACCAATCAGCATGAAAGCCGTCCCAGAGACGAGTCCGACCTGGAAAACAGAAAATGCAACAGTGAATATGATCTTTTAGGTTTTGATTAGTAACTGGTTCTAGAATGCCTTTAGCTTCTAAGTGTCTTGCAGGTACAGCTTCTTGTTCTTAAGCCAACATTTTTTCTTTAGAGTGGCTCTAGTAGAACTAGGACATACAGAGGAACATTCTTTTTACAATTCATACTTGTATAATCAGTACCAACATTTCTGGGAACAACAGAATTATGCATCTGTACTTCTGAAAAGCACCTAGTGTCCAACGGCCCCAACACAGGGAAACTTACAGTCTTACCCCAGCACTGGAAGATTAATTATTTCTGTAGCTTTAGGTGGAGGTTAGCACCAACAATTCAGTCCTTGCTAGTATATGTCACATTCACCACCTGTCAGGTATGGCTGTATAATTCTTCTAGCACAGTTCAACTGTATGTGCAGAGTTTGATTCACATAGGATGGCCCTACCATCAGAGCAGAAGGGCCGCATTATATAATCTCCACAGATCCCTTCCAACCTTTTGCACTCTCAGGTTCTCCAAATTCCCTGTTCTTCACAGAGAGCTGATAGTTGGCTGGGTTTTTTTATTTGTTTTTTTTTTTTGATGCTCAGGTCACACAAACCCAGGGTTATGCTGTTAACCTACCCGTTACCATTTGTAATTATCTGATGGGAGTATTACACTTTTGAATTTGGGAAACCCTGCCTATAACAAGACTCGGATGTTTCAGTGACAGAGCTCCTTGTGACAGAGAAACCAGAGGATCCAGGAACTTCCAGAACTCCTTTGGAAGTTGATGTATCTTGGTTTAAACAAACAAGAAGTCCTGTCCTAAGACAGACTGTCATTCAGTCATCACAGTGAAAGCTGAGCAACTAGGGTTTTCTGGATGAATATCTAAAATCATCAGTTACATGTGAACATCTCAACATGACAGTTTCTCTCCCCAGTAACCAGCAATGGGCAGTACCTTCCAGAATGCAGAGCTCCACCTGCTAGGCGATCTCTGGATCTGAAAATCATCCTCGTACTCCCAAATTGAAGCTGTGCAGTCCTCATAAAACTGATGCAGGTAGGACCGAACTCCATAGCGTTGGTAACCTCCCTCGGTGCTGCCCTGCGCATGCTTGGACCCGCAGATGTCAGCATAGGAGCTCATCCTTCCTGCCTGCAATGAGAGGTTTCATGCAAAGTGGATCTAGTTATTGACATGGTAAGGAGAGGAAAGCTGGCTATGTACGTTCCAGTGCATGTATGTACTGATGGTTTCTCTGGAGACTAAACAAAGCAGAAACTACTCGGTAGACTGCATCTCCCAAGGGCTCATGCTGCCTCTCAGACAGACTCCAGCTCTATGAGTTAAGTGGAGTTTGCAGCCTCGCAAATTTTCTAGTTGCTGAGTGAGCTTTTTAAAAAGCCTGAGCTTTTGAAACGGAGGATTAAGCACTGATATAACATTCACAGCCATGTGAAACACTGGGTAAGTAAGACCTAGCTAGATTCAGATTGCACTTAAATATAAATAGTTAAAAATAAAAACAAGATGGAATGCCACAATACCTCTGATCTGCTCACCAAAGGGTGAAATGCAAATACTAAATTTGTGGCAAACTGATGTTCCCTTAGAGAATTCACTGCCCAGGCTCCTGCTGACTCTAATAAAAAATCTGAATTTTATTAGCTGTTTTCATAGCAGACAATGTTCCTACCCTTTCCACTTCACTGCAGTTATTGTAACACAGAAAATTTGTGTTTATCTATGCAAGTACGAGACCTGAACTTGCACAAGCGTGATGCTACTGAATTCATTAAAGTAATACCAGCAGCTACAAAACTTGAGCAGCAGGTCAGTATTATTTAAGCTGACTTGTTTCTCCTTAAAGAGTTCAAAAAGTCCTAGCCCAAAGGGAACTCTTAATGAATATCTGAACCTGAGTGTCACAACTCGGTTTACCAGCTTCACACTACAACAACTGGTTCATCTGATTGCCACTGCGATTTGACTTGGAAGGAAGGATTCATGTGCGTGTTGCAACCAGGACCTTCCAATTTTGCTGACTCCAGTCCCTCTGCCCTTCAGGAATGCGTGACCTTGTCATGTATGAGATGCTTGACTATGTGAGGGGAAAAAAAACAGATACTTTTGCATTCAATTTAAGCAGGAGCCAGCACGTGCCAGTAGGGAATGGCAGCCAGCTGAAACTTGTCGTTCTGAAACCAATGCTGGTATGACAATGATCTCCTAAACTTTAGGAATTTGGCTGTGTTCTCAGTCAAGTGACAGAGGGCTTTGCTGTTTCCTCTTTCTTGCTAGCAGTAATCTCAGCTATTGAGACTCTGTACATTTTATATGCATTTAGTTTGAGATTTCATGATCTCAAAGTCTTACAAAGGCAAGCTTCTCTATTATGATTCATGACAAGGTTTCAAAGCTCTCATAGGAGCGAGACCTCAGAAAGAGGAGGCCCAGTGCTTCTAAGCCTGAGGGCTGGCTTGCTCCCTGCCCTGTGTTACTGCCCTCCAAAGCACACGCAGGGCAATGTCCTTGCCTGGCAAAGTGGAAACCTTGGGACTGCAGGAAGGTCTTGCCTTGCATGGCACCAGCTGTCTGCTCTGCATCCTGCCCACCATGTGCATAGAGCTGCCCAGACAGCTCCCAGACAAGCTGCCCAACCACTGCTGAGGGCATGACACCATGAGAACATTATCTGAACCGTTGCGGGGAAACTCTGGCAATTATTCTGTTTTTCAAGACTGCTTGTTCCTTTGCCAAAGAGGCCTTTCTGTGTCCCTCGGGAGTCTCTCCTGCTGTTTGTTTCCTGACCGAAAAGAAAGGGAAAAAGAAAAGTCCTCTGTTTTCAATGCTACCGTGTCTTCAATAGCTAGCTGGCTGCCATCTTCTACAGAACGAGCACTAAGAGAGCTCTGCCTATCCAGTACAGAAGTATTTTTCTCAAAGAAGCAAATGGAAACCAAAACCAGAACGTCATCATCTTAAGGGAGAACTGGGGCAAGATCATCTATATGTAGAGTACTCCAAGTCTGGCAGGAGACATCACACAATGAACAGGAAACAAGGCGCTGTTCCTAGGTCCAGCTGATTTTGTAACATCAGGGCAGGGAAGGAACAGACCCAGTATGGCCAGATAAGGGATATGCCAAAGCTCCCTTGCTTTGCTCCAGCTGCCACCAGGAGACAATTTGAGACCTTTTTTCTCTTCTCAAAGACTGAAAGAAAGGTAGAGCAGAACCAGCAACCATAGTTTGTTACTATTAATTCAAGAAAATATGGCATGATGTGACAGAAATCTGTAGTAATATATTTCTCCTGGACTCACAGCACTGTCTCTATGTTTATTTGTCAAGAAACATAAAGGATGGTTTGGTGTTTCTAACAGTTTGATGAAGAATTACCTGCAGGAAACACATAGCCCATAACCACTTTTGTTATGCAGGTTCTCCTTCTTTATCAGTCTAAAATGCTAATTGGTGGTTTTGGTTCAGGCGTATGTGCAAAAATGATAAATAAGAGCTTGGAAGGCTGAATATAAAGCAAAACAAAAGAATGATCTTTTGGTTGAAAGGCCTGCGATAGCATCTAGTAGAATGACCTTTTAAAATGAAAAGAAACAAAATATTAAAAAAGGGCTGGATCTAGCCAGCATCATTAATTCTTCCTAAGCACTGCACTGCATAATGTTAGTTCTATTTAATGTTTTCTTTATGCTCAGACTCTTCCACTTACAATAAGACATCTCCTACCTTTTGGAAAACCTAATCCCTTAGAGAGATGGGAAGAAGGCATCTCAGCCCTACGTGACTCACTGAAGCAGTCTGGCAGCTGGGCCTAAGATGGTCCCTTCTCTCAGCTGCAGCACAAACATAACGTTGTGGTTCTTGCTGTGTACTGACGAGGAACTGGGACAGGGTACGGTGGGAAAATCCGTTAGCCTTAAATATGGAGGAAACGCGTCTGCATCGATTTACGCTGGATGAAGAAACACTGCAGCAGCTCCGTCCTCCTGAGCGTTGGTGTCTGTTTGCATGTCTCACCTCCGCGGCTGAGAAACTAAATGCTGAGATGTTGGGAAACTCGCTAGGGAGACGGAATCGCTGCTAGGCAGACCTGCATTAAGCACGGGCTTAGAGCGTGCATCCAGGCCACGGGAAGCAGTTTATCTTCACAACTTTTTCAGCATCTAAAGCCCCAAACGTCTGGGAACACGTGGGGCGGATGGTGGCAGCTCCAAAGCACGCCACTGCGTAGTAGCAATTCATCCCCTAGCAACTTTTGTTTCCATGGCAAACGCCGTCCTGTTTACTTTGTGCTTTACTATTCTGCGCCCATCCTGAGAGATGTGACCGGGTCGGTGAGCAGGCAGACAAAGAGATAAGCAGGCTCCTGGTAAAACTGCCTCCATAACTTCGCGATACTTCTTATTGAAAACAAACAGAAAAAAAACAACTAAAGGGAAAGGACGATTTCGGATGAGCCACCGCTGTTTGACATCACCGTGCAAACGTCATTTGCAGTGCCTCCAGCGTGTTCTCGGTCTCGGCTTTCTC
Organism: Perdix hodgsoniae; assembly: GCA_035772895.1. Taxonomy (NCBI): domain Eukaryota; kingdom Metazoa; phylum Chordata; class Aves; order Galliformes; family Phasianidae; genus Perdix; species Perdix hodgsoniae. The sequence continues at coordinate 3,041,878 of JAPSGF010000086.1, forward strand.
CGGATGTACACGCACACGGCGACCCTCCATCCCCCGCTTTAGCCACAGGACGAGCCCGGTACGAAGCTCGCACGCCAACATCTCCAACACCTCCCTCCGCAGCCCCCCGGATCAGCCGCGCCGCCCGTCCCCAAAGCCCCTCCCGACCCCCGGCAGCCGACCGGCCGCCGGCATCCAACTGCCCCCCCCCGCTCTGGCAGAGCCGCCCCTCCGCTGCGATCCCGGCACGTCGCGGTTACCTGTCCCTCCTGCCGCTCCCCTCGGCCGGCTGAGCAACCGCAGCGGCGCTAGCTGCGGCTCTCTCGGCCCGGTCCCATCTCCGTTCTGCGTGGCGCCGGCCCCAAACAGCACGTATTATACACGGCCCGGAGCGCCGCTCGCACCGTGCCTGCGCACTGAGAGCAGCCGCCGGGCCGGCCGGCCCCGACGCCTCCGCCCCTGTGGGGATCGGCGATGAAAGGCGATGTAGACAGGGAGGTGGGAGCCGAGAGCCGAAGCGAGTTCGGAGGGAGCGTCTGGACGACGACGGCGCTCCGCGTTCCGCAGCGTTTGGCTTTAGCGACAGGACGAGCCCGGCACGAAGCTCGCACACCGCAGTTGGATGAGGAGAAGTCATCCGGGAGCTGGAAGAGGGATAAAAGCAGTCAGCTGAAGTCTCGTCTTGTTGAGATGCAGCGGGAAGCTCTGCGTGCCCTGGCGGATTTGTGGAATCATTAAGGCTGGGAAGAACACCGGTCACCTAGTCCGGCCATCGACCTGTCAGCACAACGGCTGCCAAACCACATCCCTCAGTGCCGTATCTACCTTTTCCTGGGCAGTCTGGTCCAACACCTCACCGCTCTTCTGAGAAGAAATTTTATTCCTAACATCCAACCTGAACCTCCTCTGCCACAGCCTGAGGCCATTACCTCTCATCCTATCACTAGTTGCACAGGAGAAGAGGTCGACACCAACCTTGTCACAACCTCCTTTGAGGCACTCGTAGAAAGTGATAAGGCCTTCCCTGAGCCTCCTCTTCTCTAGAATAAACAATCCCAGTTCCCTTGGCTGCTCCTCACCTGCTTTGTTGCCCTTCTCTGGACATGCTCCAGGTCCTCAATGTCCTTCTTGCATTGAGGAGCCCAAAACTGAACACTGCACTTGAGATGCAGCCTCACCAAGGATGAGTACACCTCCCTAGCCCTGCTGGCTGCACTATTTCTGATACAAGCCAGAATGCTGTTGGTCTTAGCACACACTGGCTCCTGCTCAACATCCAAAGATCGTTTTCCTCCATGCAGTTTACTAGCTACTCTGTCAAAAGCCTGTAGGGTGCACAGTGCTGTTGTTGTGACCAAATTACAGGACCCGTCTTGTCATAGCTCATACAATTGGCCTCAGCCCATTGATCCAGCCTATCCAGATCCCTTTGTAGGGCCTTCCTACCCTCAGGCAGGTTAACACTTCCTCCCAACTCGGTGTCATCTGCAAACTCACTCAGGGCAGTATCAACAGGTTGGCTGTTCATCAGGATAGAGCTTCTGGTAAGCAAGTTTGAGGAAGTAAGGAAGACAGCAAGGGATGAGCTGGAAGGCATGGCAAGATGCTTAGATGTGAAGTTGCTAAGAAGTGTCCCACAGAAGGGCAATGTGCACTTTCTCTGGGAAAATAATAGTGGGAACATAGAGACAGAATTCTAAAGAGTCATCTAAAATACCCTACCGAAGTACAGACAGAAATACAGTATCGTTGCATGCAAGAAGTATGGAAGTGCTTTAAAGCACTTCCATAATGGAGCAGCATTAGCCAAAGTAAAAATAATGTATTTTTAAAACACTTAAATCACTGCAGTGTTTGAAGAAGAAGGTAAAAGTAATGGTGGTTTAATTAATAACAATGTTATTTAAAGGAATAAATTTATTAAATAAAATAAATTTGGGCTATTGCTAACAAGGAGTCTTAAGAACAGCTATTAAAAAGAGCTAATAAAGGAGTATATTTTAAAGAAAAAATGCTTATTCGGGCAGTTTCCATTGTCTTCTTCAAAAGCTGGTATGTCTTTATCATTTCAAATGATGAGTAACACCAAAAGTGGTGCTCCTGACCTGAGCACGCCTACTTCCAGAACAGTGTGCTAGTCAATGAGTATTAGCAAACTCTAGCCGAAAACACTTAACGAGGCAATAAACTGAGAATTACTTTTGAGGAAAAAAAAAAAAAAAAAAGGAAAATGCAGTGAAGCTGTAAATGGGTGAAAAACTTCAGTCTTAGAAAAAAGTTCCTTTTTGTTTGTCCTGTAGTATCACTGCTAGGACTGAATGCTGCTTTATGCCAGATCAACTAGATCTCTTCTATAGAAAAAGTAATTAATGTACACTAGCTGTCCTCTATTCACAAGGTAGTTTCTTTTTTGGTTATTTTAGGTTATTTTGAGGAGGAAGTTTTTCACCCAGAGGGTGGTGAGGCAGTGGAACAGGTTGCCCAAGGAGGCTGTGGATGCCCCATCCCTGCAGGCATTCAAGGCCAGGCTGGATGTGGCTCTGGGCAGCCTGGGCTGCTGGTTGGTGACCCTGCACATAGCAGGGGGTTGGAACCAGATGATCTTTGAGGTCTTTTTCAACCCAGGCCATTCCGTGACAAATAAGTATCATAGCAATTGGGATATTTGCAATAATGTTGAAAAGGATCCTTGAACTGTGAGTTATCAACCTTTAAGATTAAGCACTGGTAATCTCAGAAGATGCTTTTAGCATGGTTTGGGTGGGAGGGGACATACAAGTGCCCTGCATTGCTGACATACAAGTGCGGCTGCACTGTACCAATAAAGGTCAATATTTGCTATTTATGCCTTTCCAGTTCAGTCCCTTCTAGTTTGCCTGCACTTAGCACCAGGGGCAAGCAACTGCTGCCATTGCTGGATTCACCAGTCCCATCACTACCCCCAGCCACAAGGCACACATGGCTGAGCTGGAATGTGGCTGTGCTGGTGATGGACACCACCTGAGACTAATAAATGAAAGAGGGAAAGGGGAGAAAATATGGTTGCAGGAAGGAGTGGAGGAAGCTGTATGTTTTTGTTAGGAAAACTGTGAGCTCAGTCTGAGCTTGAAGTGTAGTGATCTTGGTTATGAGAGGCATTGGTCAGAGGAGCATAAATGTTCATTTAGCTGAGGAATTGGTAATGTCATTGTAAAGGTGTTTTTTAGAATGCCAGTACCTGTAAGTCTTACTGTGACTTGTGATGTGAACTGCTGTTTTGTGAAAGAATTTCCAAATCTACATTATTCTCAGTTTTCAGCTTTCATAAGATGTGGACTGTATTGATAGTGAACTTTTCAGCTGGCAGTGGCATTAAGAGTAATGTCTCTGTTTCAAGCTGTAGATTCTATTAACTTGACTTTTTCCTTCGTGATGGCTTAACTTAGGTTAAGCCCTTATACTTTTCACTCTAGCTAAACCATGCTAAAGGGTTGTGATGGGCGATAGTGAGCATGCCGAGGAAAAAATCCCATTCTGTTGAGTAATTCTGTAGGTGGGGGTGCTGGTGGTTGCCATAGAGTTTAGAGGCTTCTCTCTTGCTGAGAGGTAAAGCAATGCTAACACAGCTTGGTGAACACGGTTTAGTTAACTTCTGGCAGCCTGCGCTGAATAGGGGGAATTGCAGCTTCTGGGAAATGTGTTTCTCTTGTAGCAATATACTGCAATTGGTATGATGCTCATGTTCACTGAGCAGCAGATGTCTGTCCTTATTTGTCCAGCAGCCGTGGCAAGATTCCAGAGGCTGTTCTGTTTCATATGCTGCAGAAAACCTTGGCCAGAACAGTTCTGCCCTAGTGACGTTGTTGCCACCTTCACCTGTTCTTCTCTTCCTAGCTCCTGGCTCACCTGCACCTGAAAAGCAAGGCTCTGTAACGCTCCCACTTTCTGGGAAATACTTTGGTTAATTTGGGAAGTTTTAATTAATGATGGTTTTTTTGTTTGTTTGTTTTGCTTGTTTCTATGTGCACAAAAAGATGTGATATTACTTAAAATTAAATTAAAAAAAAAAAAAAGATCCAGAATACAGACAAAATTCCCATTCCATGGAGCTGTGTAAGGTCACATCCATGTGTTTAATGGGGATCCCGAGCTTCAGGTCCTGGATTTATTTGTACTCAATTTGTTTCTGTGTTTGGGTGCAAAATGACTCCCTGCGCATGGAATTCCTTGACACCTCTCTCCATCTCAAGTGAAACTGAGCAGCACGTCGGTGATGTCTGAATGAGACCTGTCCCTGTGGAACCACAAGGAGCAGCTCGGGCATCCAAAGGGGATCCGTTCCTTCCTCACTGTGGATGAACAGTAGGAGAGAGGTGGGAGAGCTGCTTTCACTGCAGAAATGTCTAATAGAGGCCAGAAGTAGCTGGAGCTGCTAGCTGCTATTTGCCATTGTACATCTGGGTGGGCAGAAATGCTGGGGAGGAATGGGGTAGAAGGGATGGGCTCAGTTTATGGGGTCAGTCTGTAATACTTTTCTGGTGATCTCTTTACGGCCACAAGGATCCTGTGAGGATGAAGGCTGCAGTTTTGCATCTCTTTCTGTTGTTTCTCCCATGTGACATTAAGAGCAGATGTTCTTATTCCAATGTCCTGTACCCATGCTATTTTCTGACAGTAGAATCTGGAAAACAGATCTGCATCAGTGAAAATTCAACACGCAGGGTTAATTCAGGAGACATGAGCACCGCTGTGAATATTTTAAGTTCTTGCCTGCCTTTCTTACTCAGCAGTGTACTTGGGGTCCACCTCCAGCTACCTTTGGGGCAGTAGTGAGCCTGGCTGGTTCTGTTGGAGGTAGTCATTGCCATTCACCCTGCATACTGACTTGAATTAGGGACCCAGAAGAGCTGCCAATTTATTCTTTTCAGTAATATGAGAATAACATTCTAGTAGCCTGCATTAACACCTGGCTGCATGAAGCTTCCATTTCAGCTCTACAGGAGTTTCCATAGGCCGGTGCTCCTCAGCAAGTGACGTGATTTTACTGTTCCCTATAAAGAGTGCTTTAAAAAATTCTGCTGGGAAGGGCAATTTGAAAATGGTTTTATTTTTTCTTTTTCTTATTCTAGATAGATTACTGCCAGCTGCTCCTTTACTGTTGGTATTGTCTAAAAATCTGTTCTTAGCCACTTGCTTTTCAAATACTGCTGTATTTCTCAGTGCTTTCCTGAGAATGTTCTATCTAGCAAAAATGACTAATTGTGATGGTTTTTCATGTTCTCTTATCATCATCTTTTTATTTGTTTGTGTCTATTCTCTGAGCCAGTAATAAGAGAATGGGATTTCTTAAAAATCTGCGCCATAAATCTGTGTGTTATTTTCTACCCAGAAAATAAATGGGATAGGAATTGTTAGTTCTCTCTTTCATTCTAGATACCTGGTGATTTTGAATATTCTGATACCAGGCAATTGTTTGGAGCTGTCTAATACAAAATATGAATAGACAAGTGATTGAAAACTTGAAAATAACAGTTTGTGTGATGGAGTGAATGCTTGCTTGTGAGGGGACGTTAGGCAAAAAGGGATAGGAACCAGAAACTAGCAGCATTCCAGTGATTCAGTTTCACTCAGAAACTAGTTCATTTTGGAATGTTTGTATTTGTACAATCAAGGAAAAAATAATATAATTGAAAAGTACAGTCAAATAGATGTATAATCAAAAATAACCCAATAAAGAGTTAGGCACAAGGGTAACAAAGACAAAGAGAAAATGGGTGGAACGCTTACCCGTGCAGAGGGCTCGCTGCAAAGGGCTCCAAAGGAGTGGATCTCTCAGCAGAGATCCTTCCTCCCTGGCAGTCAGCACTTAAATGGGTCTGGAGAGGTGGAGCCTGGCTCCACCCCTTCCTGCAGCACAGGTGAACTGCTTTCACCTGTGCTCCCAGGGCTGACATACTGCTTGCCTCAGATAACTAATCAAAGGTTCAGGCTGTGATTCAGCAGCTCCCATACAGTATTTCCATAGTTTTACATGAAACCTACTTTCTCTTTGACCCAGCTGTTTCCAAGGAATCTTTGGAGATGCAGTGCCTCTACAGAGTTGAGATGCAAAAAAAAGCCTCAGTTTGAATCTAAAAGTGCTGTTTCCTAAAAGTGTTGGGCAGCAAAGGCATGAAGCAGTGAGTATTTTATTTGCAGCAGCTAATACTAGTGCTAGTATTATATACAGCTGTGTTGTTTTAAAATGCTCTGCCTGTGACGAGGAGTGCCCAAGAGCTTGGGTTAATTTGTCAAATTTGGATTCTCAAGGGAAGTGTAATTCAAAGTCAAGGGCAGGTGGGTGAAAGCAACGTCAAATCAATTCAAAAAAATTCCATACACTTGGTTTTCTTGGGAGAAGATGCGTTAGACACATTTCATACTGAATGTTCCTATAATCTTCCAGCTGGAACAACTACTTTGGGGCTGAGCTTTGGCTGTCACATGCGGAAAGTTCTGTATGAGTTAGGCCACATCAAAAGAGTTCCTCTCTCTCTGCCATATTCCCGACTCCTGTGCCTGTGAGATAAAATGTGTGAAACAAGGTGTTTTTGGTAACTCTTGTATGTCTGTTGACATATGTGAAGTTTCTAATGATGCTCTGCATGCCATACTCTGAGTTCTTTGTGCTTTGGTGCCCATATGGGGATGGAAGCATTCAAATACTTGACCTCTACTGTGAGTGCCAAGGGTCGTGAATGTGACGTTAATAGCTGCTATCAAAATGCCTTCAAGTCTTAGTATTTCATTCAGCTGATTGCTATTCCAGAAGTCATTATGCTGTTTCCTCACAGCTTTTGATACAGTAGATGACTTTTATAATGCAATCATTGTAAGTTTTTTATGTAATTTCTCTGTGGTTGGTCTCTCACTTACCTTTATACATAATCTGAATGCTGACAGCATAGCAGAGTGAAAGTACTACACAGTGTAATCAATAATAGTGGAGTTTTAAAATGAATAATTTTGTTATAAGGAAAAGATAGCACTGTAATATTATTATTGTCTATGCAGATAGGCAATCACTGGGAGCATCTGTGCAGTGGAATTGCCAGGTCACAGCCTGAACCAATGATGGAGCACCAGGTGAGAAGGCATGGCAAACCCAGAGAGCTCAGGTGCAAGCAATGTCCTGAGTGATGGGAAGGAGTGGAGCCTGAATCCATTCCTCCTCACTCCCTCATGTAAGGCTTAGCAGCCAAGGGAGCAGCATTTCTGGGTAGAGATTTTGCTCCTCTTAAGCTGTCACCAGTCATTGGAAGGGTTGAGTAAGTTTTCTTTCCTTTTTTTTTTTTCTTTTTTTTCCTCATCTGCTATTGCTCTGTAGGGTTTGTATCCTACTAGAAAGCACTGCCTTTGCCTTCTTTTGCCATGTAATCTGTTAATCGGATAAGACCGGTATCGTGTGGAAGATCCTCTACAAAGTTCTATGCAAAGGTACCTTATGGTTCAAGAATTTACACGCTTATGTTGACAAAATGAGTGCAATTGCAATAATTTTCAAGTAACTAGTCACAACTGCCTGCTGTTATTCTGTCATTAGTTCACTACTTAGCTGTGTACCCCGTTCAGAAAACATTGCTTGATTTTTAACAACAAAAGACTCTCCAAACAGCTGTTCACCACAGGACAATGAGGAGGAATAGAGGAGCGGTCTCAGGTCCTGTAACCAGCTACATGATTACTTTTAAGAGAACACATCAAATTGCAACCCAAAGATGGTACCTGTACCATCTCACACATCTTTCCCAGGCTGTGAGGGGAAGAAATTCTCAACTTGTGTTTGTTATATTTAATACCAGGGTTGTAGATCTGCAAAGTGATGAATATGATATAGTGGCAGTAGATCTTTCTCTTCTTTTGCCCTACATTCCCCTTGGTGTATGTTTTAATTACTAAATATTTACTTAAGCCTCAGCTTCAATACTATACTGTGAAATAGAGGTAAAGTTTCTTTTAAAATTAAGCTTTGTCCCCATCTGACATGGTTTGAGCTGGACGGAAGAAAGCTCATCCACTAGTTGTATGAGTCATCTATGATTTCACGTGCTTTTATACTGTGTTCATGTACTTGGCAGTGGTATCTCTCAAGAGGTAATGCTTGTATTGTAAGCTGATACAATTACATACATATGCTCATAGCTTTGGATAAAAATTCCTATGGAAGTGCCAGAGGAAAGAAGTGGGTCTTGCCAGCATCTTTAATTTTTATCTCCAGCTGATGCTGCTGTGTTTTCCTCTTTTTAGATTTTTAACTCTTATTCCCCTTGTGTATTAACTGCATTCTTGCTGTTCTCTTCTTGATAAGGAAGTTGATCTAGAGAGACTAGGAAGAAGCTCACCCTATAACGTGTCTGTTTAATAATGTACATGCCTTCTTTAGTTCTTGCATGTCTCTTTATGATCCTAATATTGTAAATTAAGAAGTGAATTATGAAAACTCTACTGAAATCCGTTAGTACCAAGATAAACTTGGTTTTGCTAGCAGTTGTTGAATTGGACCAGATATTTTCTAAACTCCTGGTATCTTTTGTCTCCAGAACATATTGTCTTTTGGTTTGTATCTCTTTACCTAACAAGGCTTAAAAGGATTTTGCAGGAGGCCTTGAATGCTGTTCTCTACTTGTGAGTGCTGATGGTTGTAACATAACCTGTTGTTCTTGGCTTTTGGTCTGATGGTTGTTCAGATTGCTTTGTTTATGAATATTGTTTCTTTGGGGTCATGGAGTCTCGTACCCACTGTTTCTTTAGAGAACATCCAGCACTGTGGGTGGTGCTGAGGAAACTTGCTGTATTTCCTAAGAAGCAGGATACCTTGCTAATGACACATTCATACCATAGCAGACAACGAATTCTAAGAATAATTCTGCGTAATGGAAACTTGATAATACAAAATAGGAAAAAAAGAAGCAGTTAAGTGGCCTTATTCCTTAGCCTACTATGTATCTTAGTGCACATGTCTAAAACAGGCTTTACCTTATTCCATGCTCCCAGCAGCAACTGTAGGTAATGTTGCCATTTTTCATTAACGGTGACTGAAGGTACCTTCCTCAGCTTGTCCTGGGATGCCAGGTGCCGTGATCCCTTCCAGGCCCTGTGCTGGGCCCTCACCCCACACAGCAATGTCTTTTCTATACTCTGGAGACTAGCAACGAACACAGGAATCCACATGCAGAGTCTCAAGTTCCCATAAAACATGGTAATTCTAGAGTTAGATTAGAGGTAGAACAGAGGTAATTCTATTGTTGTGGTAATTCTTGTGGGTTCAGGGTTTGTTTCAATATTGTTTATTTTGGTAGTTTTTTTTTGTTCTTTTCTTAGAATCACTTATTGTCAAATCCTGGGGGGAAAAACGTCCTTCATGCTGTCAGAATCAGTCTGCTTCACTACAGGAATGGCCATTTCTGTAACATCTTTGACACCTATTTGCAGCCCCAGGCAGCTCAGGTCCCTCCTCTGGACTCCTTCCTTTGTCCCGGCGCAGTAGTTCAGAGGATGCCAGTTCCTGCCCTCCCTTTTTCCATCTGGTGAAGAAGAGATGAGAGATGGGAAGGGTGGGATCATACGAGCTTTGACTGCCAAAAGAATAATTCCCAGGCAATGAATATCCCATGTGAGCCTGTGGGGTGGTCCAAAAGTCGAAGCTTTCCTGGCTAATGGTAAACTTACAGGATGGGAGGTTCATCACCAGCATCGATTAGGCCATCTGGAGAAAGGTGGACAGGACCCCATGACGTTGTGATGGTAGGGGTGGGGTCTAAGTCTTGATCTCCTCCCACACTGCCTGACAGTGATAGGCTGCTTGTGATTCTGCCTTGATGGAGGAGGGTCCACTTCCATAGGCTCTTCTGGCTCTGTATCCATTCCCATTGGCTTGATGGCTGGAGGCTTCGCATTAGCTGCCACTTCTTGGTAGGAGTGCAATCCATCCTACCTTCTTGGCAAAAACAAACAAAACAAACAAACAAACAGCTATCAAGCTCAAAATTGCCACTGGCTTCTCTCACTCAGTTACTGGGGTTCTGGATGCAAAGTCCCCATATTTATACGGCGTGGAGCAAAGGGTTGTGGGGTGACTTTTGACATCAGGAGGTCATGGTGATGTCATTCTAACAATGTCCCGTGGTGACCAAAACATAGTAGAGATAGGAATTGTGGCCTAGACCCCTAGGAGTTGCCCCAGTTTTGAAAGAGTAGAAAGAATAGAGGTACTAAGGACCCCTTTCCTGGGGATAGTTTCTCTGCGCTGTTTTGCTTGCTAAAGGGAATGGCTTCCCTATATGCACAGGGTCCTGCAGAGGGGCTCCAGCCACTTCTTCATCTTATGTATAGGGTTCCTGCTACTGTTGCTCAAAATAAATTGCTCAGAAAGGTGGATAATGTATCCAGTGATACCTCCAAAGATGATTTTGAATGCATCTATATGCCATGTAGCACAAAAATCCTTCAACTTGCAGTTCATATAGTAATCACATTCCAAGATAAGTAGATAGATATCTATGCATGCTATGCAAGCCATGTATGAGCTATTTTTTAAAGTCTTTTATGCAATGTCTCCAAAGAACACAATGAATGTAAATGATAGAGAAATACAATGAATTCTGAGTTTTGAGCAAGGGAAGAAAGATTATTTTTGTATAATAAGTGAAAACACAGGATGGAGATGTACTTAAGTTGCTTCAGAAGTAATGCTTCCTATTTCTTTCCATGGATATTTGACCTTGTTTTTGTGAAACTAACCCATTGGTCTTCTTTGATGGAAGTGGTTGCAACTGGGAGTTCTCAAGATGCTTGCTGGAGTTTTTTTTGGTGAGAGTTTACTGTTTCTATACTTCGTGCTTGAAAACAGACCTTCACATATGTATTTGCTGCCAAAAAGCGACGAAATGAACAAGGCATGATCATGAATCGTGTAATCATAAAATCACAGAAGGATTGGATTGGAAGAGACATCAAAGACCATAAGATGTGTGCCTCAGGGCCAGGCCAGAACAACTGGTGTAGAAAGGATCTCTAGAGATTCCAACTCCCGTACCAAAGCATGTTCCCTACAGCAAGTCACACAGGCATACAGGCAGGTCTTGGATATTTTCAGAGGGGACTCCACAACCTCTCTGGTCAGCCTGTTCCAGTGCTCCATCACTCTGATAATAAAGACATTCTTCCTTGTGATAGTGTGGGACTTCTGCGTTCCAGTTTCTGCCTGTTTTGAGAAAATGTTCCAGTTTCTACCAGCTTTGTATCATCGGTGAGCTTGCTGAGGGCAGACTCTATCCCTTCATCCAGGTCACTGATGAACATGTTGAATAGAACCGGACCAACCCCTGGGGAATACCCTATTTACAGGTCTCCATCTAGACTCTGGACAATATTGTGCATCTCTTTGGGCGTAAAGAACCCCCTTCCTCTTACATCTCATGGAAAGAAAAATGCCAGGAGCTGTGGGAGCTGGACTGAAGCCGATTTCCCCAGTTTGTTTCTCCATTTCTCTAGTGGGAACTAAGAGGAGTTGTCATACAGGTATACTGCCCCTTGCTAATACAAATACTTGGTTGCAAATTTCTTAAAGTTTTTCTGTCGGGCAAAATACCATTTCCCTTGCTCACTCTTGGAGTAGTCTGGGGACCTTTAAAGAGTGACTAGTACTGGACAATGCTGTTTTGCTGGCTGTGTCATCACAAGCAATATATTGCTGTGAGGGAGAAAGCCTGATCACATTTTCTTCTTGCTGTGTCCTCTTGCGTAATGAGCTTTATTTAGAAACCGCTTTTCTTATCTGCTGACTCATCTGTGTCAAAAAGAAGAATGTTAGCCTCTTTTTTTAGACCAAGGAAACAGTTGTGATTCTTATAACACAGGGCACCTCTTAGAAATGGAAGCAATTGTCTCTAACTCGGCGCTTCTATAAGATGCACGTATATCAGTAAATAAAACAGGTTCTTTACTGTGTTTTGTCCTACCTTGACTTCGTGCACAGGGCTGCATGCCTGTCTGCCCCCCGTCCCCCCCGCCCCCCCCCCCCCCCCCCCCCCCCCCCCCC
>JAPSGF010000086.1:3054014-3095090 GCA_035772895.1 Perdix hodgsoniae
CAGGTGGTGCACCAACAAGAAATGTCCCAAGACACTCTTTGTACCTGCATCCCAGCTATTTCACTAGTATAGACATGGCAGCGACAGGCAGTAACAAAATGCCAGTTTCACGTTCCTGACTCTTTCTGTCACTTCTGCCTTCTGCTGCTTCTTGTGTTCATATCCAGCTCCTGTTTCTGAATCTGAAAGAACTTTGCTTTCTCTCACTTTGAGCCTTGAAAAACTTAGTCATTACCTATGGTGGGAGAAAGTAACTCTGTAATCAGTTTATTGGAAGAAGCCTTGGAAGACTGCCACTGTTTTCTTTCAAGCATTGGCTACAGAGGATGATTTGCCACCTAAGGCCTTTGAATTTTTCATTTATTTGTTTAATTATTTTATCTTCTAGCTATAGAGAAAGGGTCATCTTTCCCTCCTTGAGATGCTTGTAAAGAGTTCCCAGTTCTCTATTACAGTTCTCTACTACATACATTAAAATAAATAAATAGTTCTTAACTGACTCACTTTTCACAAGGCTATACTCTCATATGTTTTTCCACGTCAACTGTGTTTGTTAAATTCATTGCTAATCAATAAATAAATCAGTTACTTGCACAAAGGTTCTGCTGGATCCTGGAAGTATTTGATCTGAGTTACCTCATCCAGATTGCTGTGAGTGTATAATTATGCGTTCAAAGATGTCTTCTTTTAGGCGTTTACACTCAGGTGGTAAGGTTACAACTCAGTTTCTCTGTCCTGGTTTCAGTAGGAAAAAAAAACACATAATACACCAGTGTGGTTGCTGCTGAGTGATGGATTTTCTTGGATTCTGTTCTCTTCAGTTTTCAGTGATGTGAGCAGATACATCTGTAATCACTAGCTATTTATAAATCTTAATGATATGGTAAATTTTGAATTATTTTGAAGACATATATACTTTTAACTCTTTCTCCTCTGGACACACGAGGAATGTATGTATGTGTTCTGAACTAATGACTCTCCTATTCATGTTTGCTGTGTTCAGAAATTACCACAGATCTTGTCTGGGCTGATATCCTTCTAGAGCTTCTGAACAGGGCAGGTGCATAGAAGAGAATGTTCCTCTCAGCAACGGTGAAGCATTTAGTTCTGAAACCTGAGAAAGCATCAGGAAAACCTGAAAAATCTTTCAGAAAAAAATCATCAGGTTTAGTAAAATGAAAAGATTTCAGAATTATGCCCTATAAAATTGTCAATAATTTACCTACTATTTGCCTACTAATATTGCAGAGAACGAGATGCTTCAGTCTTGATAATAGAAATTTTCTCCTAACAGTTAAGTCAGTTATGTGATTAAATATAGGTGTTCTTAAAATTAGTATCCTAAAGAAATTCCTTAAGATAAACTGTCTCTGTCAATCCAATAGAACGGTTCATTTGGAAGGGATCTACTATGATTGAGACCAACTACTTGACTGCTTCAGAGCTAACCAGAAGTTAAAGCACATTAACAAGGGAATGAGGATTAACAGTTGCTTTTTGACTCTCTTGTGTAGATTGGCACTTAAGCATGTTCATACTTAAGGTCTAAATATCCAGATTTTTACTACTACTTTTTTTCCTTTGCCTTCTTAAGAACTATAGTCAGCATGAGTGTTCTCCTATTACAGTATGCTGTTTAAATATCTGCCTTGCATTTGTTAGAGCACACAGCTAGCTATGTTTGCTTAACTCCCTACCATGTTTGTTGTCTTTATCTCTCATGCTCTCTTAAGTTCAGCAATTGCCACTGTGTTTCCTTTTGTTAAAGGTTTTAACAGGCTTTGTTTAATCTGCATGCGACTTTGTTCAGCAGTTCTTTATTAAATGATTATGTATTTCCAGTAGAGAGAAGTTTCCAGTTCTGCAAATATTTTTTGTAGAGAAAGGACTTGCAAAGAATCATAAAACCGCAAGGTGTCTTTTTTTTTTCTGTCTCCGGATACTCACATGTATGGTAGAGGTTGAACTCAATTCCTATCAGGTGTCACCTTGTAGGTCACCCCTATTATGTAACCTCGCAGCCTTCTCTTCTCCACATTGAAGAGCCCCAGCTCTCTCAGCCTGTCCTCCTCGTAGGAGAGGTGTTCCATCCCGCGGATCACCTTTGTGGCCCTTCTCTGCACGCACTCCAACAGGTCCGTGTCCCTCCAGTACTGAGGACTCCACACGTGGATGCAGTAGTCCAGGTGAGGCCTCAGCAGCGCACAGCAGAGGGGCAGGATCACCTCCCTCGACCTGCTGGTCACGCATCTTTTGATGCAGCCCAGGTTACAGTTGGCTTCCTGGGCTGCGAGGGCACGTTGCTGGCTCATGTCCAGCCTGCCATCCACCACTACCTGCAGGTCTTTCTCGGCAGGGCTGCACTCAGTCTTTTTATCCCCCAGCTTGTCTTGGTAGTGAGGGTTGCCTCAACCCAGGTGCAGGACTGTGCATTTTGGATTTGTTAAACTCATGAGGTTCACCTGGGCACAACACTCAAGCCTGTCTAGGTCCCTCTGGAAAGTATCCTATCTCTCTGGTGTGTTGACCACACCCCACAGCTTGGTGTCATCAGCACAATTCCTGAAGATGCACTCACCCCCACTGTTGATGTCACTGATGAAGATATTGAAGAGTATCAGCCCCAGAACTAATCCTTGGGGGGGGGGCACCACTTATCCCCAGTCTCCATCCAGACATTAAGCCATTGACTGCCACTCTCTGGACTCGATTCTGCAGCCAGTTCTTCATCCATCAAACAGTCCTCTCATCAAATCCATATCTTTCCAATTTGTAGAAAAGGATGCTGTGGGCTACTGTGTCAGAGGTCTTACTGAGGCTGTGATAGATGACATCAGTGACTCTTCCCTTGTCCATTGGTGCAGCAACACCATCATGTAAGGCCAGTAGATTGGTTAAGCAGGATTTGCCCTTGGCCAAGCCATGCTGATTCTCCCATATCTCCTTCCTGCCTTCCACGTGAGTTAGCATAGTTTCCAGGGTCATCCGTGTTCCATCATGTTAAATGATCACAGAGATGAGACTGACAGGTTAGTAGTTCCCAGGGTCATCTTTTTTTACCCTTTTTAGGTCAAATAACACCTTCCATTGTGTTTCTCCTTCCAGTTAAGTTGGGAAGGTTTTGTTACGTAAGAAATGAAACTTAAATATCTATTAGGTCCTCCCGTGTAAGAAATTAAGATATGCACATCTTCTCTGTAAAGGTGCTTGGTGCTCACATGTGTACAATGATCTGAAACTGCTCTATGACATTTTGCACTCTGAGCTTGCTTGAAGGAGGGAGTTGTGTCTGATTTCGGTCCTTGTCTCTGAGACGTCTGGAACAACGTAGCTGAAATTTGGAAATAGATCTTGAACGCTGAGAGAGGGCTGCTTTCCAATGGTCATTCCAAAGCCAGGCTATCTAACCTGCTTCATATGCAGTAAGTAATTGGATTTCTATTTCTCAATAATAGTGGAATGACAGGAATTCTTATCCACGCAAGTAAATACATAACTATGTCTTTATTTAAACTTTAAAATTGGCACCAGAATCTGGCAGGATACTGCCTTGATTGCTGTGATGACAACTGTAAGAGGCAAGTTTTGAAAGGAAATAGAACCTAATTCTCCTCAGCAAAGGAAATGAACAGCACTGTGTGGGCATGCGGGTGTTCTACAGCTGTACTGCCTTTGGGATATGAGACCAAAAATCAAGTGATAAATATTATAATGATGGTAAATGCTGCAAGCATGTCAACAGTTTATGGGCCAGTTTGGCTGAAGTCAATAGAAACAGTAGTCACAGCTTAGTTTGAACTATTCTGGGACTGATTTTAGGATTTTTCTGTCGTGCAGCAGTGCTCTTATTCTGTAGTGTGAACAATCTTCTTCCCAGTCATTTACAGCATTGTTCAGTGCCACTGTAAGACAAGTATGTGTCCTCCATTAAAGTTGTTCATACTGGTAGCCTCGTTTTTGGTGGTGATTCATCAGCCTTATGTGTTCAAGAGTCAGGCTCAGCCCCTGACTGTTCCTGTCAGAAGTGCTTTCAATGGCAGAAATAGGACAGGTATTAACTTGGAATTTACTATTTCAGAAGTCAAAGAGGCAAATTCTGCTGCATTCACTGGAAGATAAGTTAAGAAAGCAATGAAAATCAATTATTCATGTTATAGCTGCTTCCTGATTTCAGTGATAAGTGGGCGGATTTCTAAAATTGGAATGTATGCATGCAATCTAAACCTGTGGAAAAAGCTGCAACTTCTTGGAGGCTACGTATGCATATAGCTTGAAATGTACTTGGTTTACGTGGCTTGCATACTACTTAGTTTCTGTGTTTGTCCTTGTTTATTTAAAGAGTTTTATTGTGCTCTCAACTTCTTTTGACAAAGAATATCAAGAATTAATCATCCATAGCTACAGTTTAATTCCAAGGATGCTCTTTATAGAGAAACCCAGAGAAATCAGTGCTTTTTCTATACGTGTATATTTTCAGAATATTTAAATCACTAGGATAACTTTCAATTCCATTGCTATTTTTGAGAAATACAATAATGAAGCCTTCTCTTTAAAGTACTACAATAGCATTCTCAGTTTCTTTTTATTGCTACTTTCTGTTCCTGGTGATGGTAACACATAGAATTAATTTCTGTCTTGATGTTCTTTGTTGCTTAGCAAAAACCTTTCTCATCTGCTTGAGTAGGTTTTGTTCTTCAAGATCCTAAGGGATAACTTTCTTAAAAAGGCACAGAGGTGAGATTTTAATTATATCCTTTAAATTGTACTTGATACTGACTCATTTCAACTCCTAAAGAAATACCATGTTCTTCGAGTATTTAGGCTGCATCAGGCAAACTGCTGCAGTAACAGCAAGCTTGGTGGAGAAGATCAGCTCCATTATGCACACAATAATTGGTAAAGTGCTGGAAACTACAGATACACCACTTTTGCAGTTCACTTGATATTACCGTTTCTGCAACTATTTTGGGGATGATCACTTTATTCAGTTATTATATCTGCAAAGAGAAGCTGCAGGCTGATTTTGATAAATGGAGTAAAAGGCCATGCTATAGTTATGAAACGTCTCAAACATCTTTTCATCTAGACTTTTAATTCCATGTATTAATGTGAACAATGACAATATAATAAAGATACTGTATAAAATATTTCATATGTCTTATTTCAGTAATAGAAATGCAATCTAAGTCCCAAAAAGGCGTGAGCTAAAAATTATTCTCAAGCCATTTCTAAAATGAAGAATCTGCTTTGCCAGGAGCTCAGAACTAAGGAACAGAATGATGTCCATTGAGTTATCAGTAATGAAATTCATATATCTGATTTAAATCTTTTTATTATTCTTAAATCTGTGTGATTGGTCATGAAAGGCAGTTTTCTTGGACCATTAGTAAGACTTTTAATTTGGGTGATGAACTACCCATACCTCTGTGTTCTTAGTTGTCAGGCTTCTGTGCCTATTTAACAAAGATGTTACCTTTCCTATCACTCCAGAAGAGGGCCTGTCTTGCTATCAGGGCTGTGGCTACTTCAAAGGGTAGTAGGAAGGGAGTTTTTGCCATGGGTGTCTGGAGTGCCCCATATTTCTGCCTGGTTGGCAGCTCTGTTTCCTCAAGAGCTTTGTTGCTGCCTTCATTCCCTGTGTAACAAGAAGAACATTGAAGCAGGGCCTGTGATCAGCCTGATTTGAAGCTGTTCATAAAGTTAAAGTGAAACACAGCACAGCTCTTTTCTCCCCAAATCTGAATACAAATTCCACACTCAAAGGCTTCACAGAGCACTGGCAGCCCATAGGTAATGCTTGGAGAACCCAGGCTAAGGGGCACTGGCTGTGGTAGTGCAGGCTTTTAGTAGAAAGCAATGTATCTTATATTAAACTTGCAAGCTGAGGGGGTGGCATGGTTAAGAGCTCATGCTCTGCTTGTTTTCATCCCACACTTCTCATAGTGGTGAATGAAGTAGAAGTATGTAGTCTTCCTTAGTGAGCTGGAGTCAATCAGCAATGACTTAGAGAAGAAATACCCAGAAATAACATTGCCTACCAAATACGATAGTCCTATGACTTGATGGGAGTATAAAAGGGGGCTGAATCTTTGAAGAAGTAAGAATACAAGCTAAGCTATTTCACCACTCTGCTGTTGCAGTCCTCTGTGTCAGTTCAATTTTGTTAATTTCGTCTTTCTCATCGGCTCACAAGGGAGCAGATCACCTTTCTGAGGTGCACTGTGTTGAAATTTTTCATGCTGAAATTGGAAGCTACACCTGCTATTGAAAACATAGAGAATGAGTTTCTGTTCCAGACAGAAACAAGATGATGTGGGTAGGTTAAGTAGTTGTAATCTCATTTCTGTGTGACGGGAAGTCTCTTGATACCTGCTACAGCCTGAGCTGGGCCTTGTTGCCTCTCACAACACCTCTTTATATACTGCATTTCTCAGCTTTGTGTGTTCGGTCAGTTCCGTCTCAACCTTTCTCTTTGTCCTTCTGAGGAAGCTTCAAGAGGCTGATCTGGGTAAGTGCAATTTGGGAGGTCCTCATGCTACCCCAGCCTAGACTGACTGAGGTGATAGACCTCTTAACTGGACATGAGAGAAAGGGAAGAGTCAGCCCATGGGATTCAGAGTGGTATGAAGGATCAAAATTTGCCTCTGAAAGAAGCACTGCTG
Source organism: Perdix hodgsoniae (assembly GCA_035772895.1). Lineage (NCBI taxonomy): Eukaryota > Metazoa > Chordata > Aves > Galliformes > Phasianidae > Perdix > Perdix hodgsoniae. The sequence goes on from JAPSGF010000086.1 coordinate 3,060,677, forward strand.
TTTACCCTATGGATTTAATTTTATAGATGTGGGTAAATTTGTACAATCCTGTGTGAGAATGCTCTGATGATGGAAAGGCATTGGTTTAGATGTGTTTGCACTTGCGTGAGTGTCACACTGATATAGTAGCATCAGTTTAAATTCATTCCTTGGGTTACACAGAAAATATTGGTTTTGCCAGGATATGTTTTATAGTTTTGCAACTATTTATGGTATTACCGATTATGATATAACCCATTTCGGTAAGCAATCCTGTATACAGAAATACTAAAATACTATCACTAAATAGTCTCTATAACAGATATTTTTTTTTTTTTTTTTTTGTAAAGGATTTGGTATACCAACAATCTCTTAGCCTGGAAGTTGACAGTAATTTGAAATGGAGAAGCATTTGCGTAGGTGACTTGAACATTCTGACAAATAGGAGAATGCATTTAGATAAAAACATGAGCTAAGGGCAAGTGCTGTTAAACAGTGACTGAGGATCTGAACAAGACTGTTAAATAAGGAATATGAATTTTTGGATCATAATCAATCTTAAATTGATTGAAGGGGATTAAAAATGAATAGTTGAATGTCACAAGTACAGAGCTTCTTTCACTTTATCTAAAGTCCGTATAGACCTGGACTTGATTCCCACACAGAACTAGATGGTTCCCTTCTGTATTCTGAGAGGGGTTCTGTCCCTGTAAGGAAGCTCTTACAGCATGCATATGTATGCTGTACATCTTTTGTTCTAAATGTAGTTTGGTTGCCTTCCAAATAAACGTAGGTCTGCTACTCATTCTGATTCATGACTGTAAACTTTATCATTTGACATTCTCAGTAAACAGATTTTACTTTGGGAAGCAATCAGTGCTTATCTTAAAAGAAGTCACTACAGGATTCCAGGATGTCATCACTAATCTTTTGGGATTTGCTTGTGCCACTCTCACTGCAATCTCACAACAGAAGTTATTTTCAAAATCATATGAGAGATGTGCACGCACACAAAAAATTGCTCTTCACCAAACTCAAAAGTCATCCCTCCAGTTGCCTAGGTTTTTAAATATTTAGTGTGTGTCTTCAAAAATTTCCAATTTGAAACAGTTTCAGAATTTCTTGCAGAGTGATGCAGACAGTGTGTTGTACATCTTCGTCACAGCTGCATCTTTAACAGGATAGTGACTCAAATATTATTTGATGACTAAGATGAAACTGTCTGTTTAGTTGAATTTACACTTCTAGAGGCTGTGACCATATCAGTGTGGTGCATCCATGCACTTATAAATGTAAAAAGGCCAGAAAAGAGGTTTACCATTTGCACAAATTGCTCTGGCTACCACAGTATTACAAGAATGTGCAAGAGAATAAGAAGTGTTGTTATGTGTTTTGCTTCTGTGGCATTTCTTATTATATTTGTGATAAATGTTTGCACATTTCCCTGGTTAGGGAGCTGTTCATGGCCACAGTCTAGCCTGCTGCTATTTCTATGGATATTACCATGGGCACTGATGGAAGGAAATTCATATCAAACGGAAAGCAATCATAGGAAAAGGACAGGAGGTAGAAAAGGAGACACAGAGGTAATTATATTAGGGGTCAGGATAGCCTTTTAACTGTTAAAGAGCTGTGAAGCTGCAACAGGCTTGCATGATACATAAATATTATATGTATATGCCACAGCTATGGAAAATTGTAGGAAATAATAAGGTTTCCACTCCAATAGCATATCTATGGGTTTCATATTACTAATTTAGGAGCTGTGACTGTTAAGCTCAGTGCTATAGTAAAATATGCATCATTCTGCCTACACTACACAGAATGTATGTGTGTGTTCTTAGTTCGTTCCTTTAGGAGCATGTTTGTACACACAATTGCACCTATGTGAAGCGTGGAGTTGATAATCTTCAAATTACTAAAACAACCAACCAGCTTCACCAATGTGAGCATCTGTCTTTGCTAAGATCAGGTCACAGACTCACCAGTCATAGGGGCTGGACACTCTAGAGATCAACTAGTCCAACTTCCTGCTAAAGCAGGTTCCTTAGAGCAGGTTACAAAGGAAAATGTCCAGGCAGGTTTTGAGTATCTCCAGAGAATGAGACTCCAGATCCTGTCTGGGCAGCGTGTCCCAGTGCTCTGCCATCTTCAAAGTAATAATAATAATAGTAATAATAATAATAATAATAAAAAATTTATAATGTTCATATGGAAGTTCCTGTATTCCAGGTTTTGCCCATTACCTCTTGTCCTGTCACTGGGCACCACTGAAAAGAGCCCAACCCTCTCATGCACTTTAGATATTTATAAGTATTGATAAGTCAATACCCTTGAATAAGAATATCAAAGAGTAGTGTTGAGTTGTTTTTCTGCTCTTTTGATCCTGGTGCTGCTGTGCAGCACTGACTATAATATAACTTAGATCCCATGTAGCTCTGCTAGTATTTGGAGTATGAAAACCTTATGGTGATGGACCTTGGTGATTCCCTCACTCAAGTAATCCTCTACTGGTTGGGTACTGTAAGAAGATGCAGTCAAGGGACCAGAATTTCTTTTGTGCTAATTTTCAAGCATGAAATCTCATAGTCCCTAGTTCTCACTGCAAAGTGTTCATGTTTTTCTAGCCAGCATCTTGTATCTTTCATTCAGCTTTCATTTCTTCCTTTTTTTCCACTACAGTCTTTGTAATTTCCTGACTCAAAAGCTGATTGCTCTGTCCATGACATGCCAAAACTACTCATAGTGTTTCTTTCTTTAGTGTCTTCGCTTTGAGTTGAGTTCCTGTGAAGAGCACAAGTTGTTCAGAGAGCACTGGAAGCACCTCTTAGAGTAGGAGGTGTGTGTGAAGAAAAGCTAAGAGGAGAGATGCATTGAGATCTCCTGGGGGATTAAGAAAAGTATGTATGTGGGGGAGAGAGGTGGCGGGTGGCACTCCTTGATTCTCATGCATTTTCATTCTTCAGCCACGTTCTAAAATCTACATGTCATCCTAACTTTTGTCTTCCTCCTGTGCAGCCCATAAATTTCACTTTGTGAGCAAAGTGGGGCTTGTCCATTGTGCCTGCCTGAGCCTTTGTCTCATATCTTTCAGTGAGTGGCTTGATGCAGGTGTTTAGGAAAAATGATTCCTAATCATCTAAAATATAATCTCATATGATTCAGAGTTTAGTTTTTTTAAGCTCTTTCTGAATGTGTCAGAAATACTTCCCTAGGTTATCAGTGCTGCTCCCTCCCTGGAAAGGGAAGCACAGAAATGTTAAAGTTAGAGGACGAACTGTAGGGCTTTTTGAAACTTAAGATCAGGAGTGTACATACAGATAAAAGATTCTATACATTTATTCAATATTCTTGATCCTTAAATTAAATCTTAAGCAAGCTCCCTTTTCTCCTTCAGCTCTCCTCTCCAAATTAAGCTTCATTTTGTCTATGGAGGGGAATCCCAGATCTTTCTGTTGTTTCATTTATGTCCTACCCAATTCCTTGTGGTACCCCGTGTTCTATGAAAATCCATGAAAATCCAAGATGTGATAGCATTTTATGTTTTACATCCATCTTGCATTTGTATAACTTAATAAGCAAGTCCCAAGGCAATGTTGAATAGGTTTTGGAAGCTTTAATAATAATACAACACTTCTGCTTCGGGCAATATTGTTTTAATCTGAAAATTTAAGGTTTTAATCTTAAAATGTCTCAAAACATCTGCATCCTTCAGTGTAGCAACTTAAAGTGTGGTTTGTTGCTGTTTATTTGTTTGGATTTTATTTTTCCTCTTAAATCTTGCTGAGAAGTGTTTGTAACACACTGTGCTTTGTATTTAAGTTTCTAATGACAGGGAATTTTCAGCGTGGACTATTAATGTAAAGCATTTAGAGGTGCTAATGCACAGTGAAGATGAGAAGGTGATCCAAGATAGTCAGAAAGGCTTCATCAAGAACAGATTGTGCCTGACCAGTCTGGTGGCTTTCCATTACAGTGACAGCATCAGTGGACCAAAGAAAGGTAACTGATGTCACCTGGACTTGTGTAAGGTCTTTGATATTGCCCTGCACCGTATGCTTATCTCTAAACTGGAGAGATAGGAATTTGAAGTCTGGAGACTGTTCAGTGGATAAAGAAATGGCAGAATGGTTGTAACCAGAGGGTTGTTGTCAATGACTTTACATCTACATGGAGACTGGTCACAAGCAGTGTCCCCCAGGGGAAGAGCAGTGCTCTTCAACATCTTTATCAGTGGCTTACAATGTGGGATTGAGTGAACCTTCAGCAAGGTTGCTAATGACACTAAGCTGAGTGGTCCAGTCAATATAGTAGAAAGAAGGGATGCCACCCAGATGGACTTGGACATGCTTGAAAAGTGGGCATTATGACAACCTAATGAGGTTCGATAAGATCAAGATGTTGCATCTGGGTTAGGGCAATCCCAGATATTTATGCAGAATGGGAAGAGAATTTGAGAGCAGCCCTGCGGAGAAGGACTTGAGGGTCTTGGTGGACAAAAAGCTGGACATGAGCCAGCAGTGTGTGTTTGCAGTGTAGAAGTCCAGCAGTGTCCTGGGCTACACCAAAAGCAAGGTGGCCAGCAGGGAGTAGGAGGTGATTGGCCCCCTCTACTCAACCCTCATGAGGTCCTGTCTGGAATATCATGTCCATGTCTGGCATCCCCACCACAAGAAGGATGTGGAGTTGTTGGAGCAGGTCCAGAGGAGGATGAAAAAGATGATCAGAGGGCTGGAGCACCTCTCCTATGGTTGAGGGAGTTGGGCTCTGTGAAGACTTCATTGTGATCTACCAATACTTGAAAGAAGCTTAAAAGCAGGAAGGTGACCAACTTTTTCTGCAGGTAGACAGTGATATAACAAGGGGAATTGATTTAAACTGAAAGAGGGGATGTTTATGTTAGATGTTAGGAATAAATTCTTGACTCAGAGAGTGATGAGGCACTGGAACAAACTGCCCAGAGAAGCTATGAATGCCCCATTGCTGCAGACTCGAAGGCCAGGCTCGATGGGCTTCTGGTTGATCTAGTTTTGGCAACCCTGCCCAAGTCAAGGGGCATGGAAGGGTGTGATCTTTGAGATCCCTTCTTAACCGAAGCTATTCTATCGTTCTATGGACAAATGTAGTTCTTTCCTTATTAAGTCAATTGAGTCAGTACTTTCATTCTTTCAGTACAGTCATTCTTTCTATAACCTTTTTTTTTCCTAATTTTTTTTGAGAAAAAGAACTGGGGAGAAAAAATACCGTTCCTCTTACAGTGAAATCTTAATGAATATTAAGAGAAAGAGAGCATTACCCACAGTGTCATTCATGTTTCCTTTTCTTTTCTGGGTTTTGCAAGAAATAAAAAAAGTATAGATTTAGTGCTCATTTTCTAAATTAGAGATAAACTTCTGTCTAAGTTTGGGGAAGGAAGTCCTGTTTTGCTACATTTCAGTCTGAAGAAAATTGGGAAAAGTGAACAATTTGCCTTTAGAGGTGTGAAATATCACCATAACAAGATTAATACTAGCTGGTATAAGATGGTGCAGCTACTCTCAAGATTATCTTCAGAACTCCTCAAATGAAATGTTTCAGTTCTATTGCTGTGTTTTACCTTACCTTCTCTTTCTTTATTGCATCTTGTTTTCCTACCAAGCATGTTTATAGCCTTTCATATAAACTTGAGATCAAGCTGTTGTCCTCATTAGCCACAAAAACGTGTAGGAAAAGGGTCATTGCTTTCTGTCTGTATGTACATTTGTGAACAGCTGTTTTCAAGTATGAGGTACAAGGAGAGTAGAATTTCATCAAATATCTCTGATAAGCACCTTGAGAACTCACTAATGATTGCAACTACTTCAGTTGAAACAGGCTGATTAATTGGTTTCACAAAAACAAGGTCAAATATCCCACTAGTTTTATGGTTTTGTTGCTCTCTTCTTTAGTATTTAATTAAAAAAAAAAACATAAAAAATTAAATTGTTACTTATGTACATTAGCAATATTACTTATTTTATATTTGACCCAAGACAATTCCTCTTCACTCAGTGTGGCTCAGGCAAGGCAAAGGATTGTACATCTGTGTTATCCAATGGAGGCACTCAAAATAGTTGTTTATCTGTTGGTCTGTAACGTATAGAGCAGTACAACCTCTTAGGACAGTTTTTAGGCAGTGTCCTATAGAGCAATTGCCCAGAATCTATACAGGGATTGTGATTCTTAAATTCCCAGCCGAAGTAAAACTGTTTTGAAAACAGCTTCCAAAATTTAACTTTACTTAACTGAGGCTTAATATGTAACAAGAGGTATACCGTTATTATCAGGGGCATTGATCTTTTGTGGGTTTTTTTCCTCATTCATTGCTGTGAAGAATGAATATATAGAATGTTACTGAATCTTTGCATTGCATTTGATTAGTGAAACTCTTGGTATCACAACTGCTGTAATAGTTTACTGAGAGCTATATTATGTTTGATTCCTCTTTTTCTAGTTTGGATCTAATGATGATAGTTGCTTTAACCAGCAATTAAATGCTTATGCTGTCTAAGATTTCATCACATTCAACATCAGAGTAAACTATACCTATAAATCTGATGTCTGTATCCCTGAAAGGAATGGTAAATGTGTAGAGAATTCAATAGTGAAAGTTGAAGAATATTCACTCTCTCTTTTTTTACTGATTGTGTAGAAGTGGTGCCATGTGTTGTTATTTTTTGTCTCTCTTGAATTAATTAGAGCATAACAATGTTTCCAGCTAATGAGGTAAACACTCTCCTTTAGGTTCATATGTGGAAAGGTTTCTGTCACTGTATCTTTTTTGCACAGCAGCAACAGTAGTTGCTACAGCATGATCAATAGAAGAAGCTGCATAATGGTCAACAATTATACAAGGTAATAAGCAGACCTAATTTAGTATTAGAAGCTTTATAAACACAAAGCCATTTAGCTAGAGGTGAATTACTGTTACTGGATTTAGGTTTTCCTGGGAGATCTTAATATGGATATCTATTGTTCTTTGTGCCCAGGATTTTCCAGATGATCCTCAGTGAAATCCTGATGTACAGAGACAGGTTTAAGACGTCTCACAACCATCAAATGAGATAGAAGTTTGCAGAAGCAAATGAGTCTTTTCTGCCGTCCGCTGCCAGGATGGAGATCTCATCACACGGTGAGAGGAACCTTCTGCAGGCCATGCTCAGGAGTGCAGAGGAGACCGTGAGGCGCAGCCTTGCCCCTGGGGACAAAATGGCATGGGGCTCCTCATCCCCCATGCGGCAGTGGATGCCAAGGAGCCCATGGAGGTGGATCCCCCTCGCCATCTACTCCAATAGCTCCTCATCTTTCTTGTGCTGGGGGCCCTAGACCTGGACACTGTACTCCAGGATGGGGGCTTCACAAGGACAAAGAAGAAGGGGACAGTTCCCTCCCTCTTTCTACTGGCCACCCTGCTTTTGATGTAGCCCAGAATATTTATTTTCAAAGCAGATTTCTAATACATCATTATTTATTGTAACAAATTTCCATTATTACGTGCTCTCTTGTTGTATCCTGTGCTGTCCTCTTGGTTTCACCATGACAGTGGTCTCTCTAAGGTCACTTGTCAGTGACTAAGTTTCATGCATGACTTGCTTGAGCATTAGTTGACTGCTTGAACTTTGGTAGTGGAAGAATAGTATTAGCTCTTTGCCTCTGTGCAGTAGCAGAAATCTAGACACAGCGCAAAACACACACCTCATGGGGTTGGGTGGTGGATATACAGGGTCTGGCAGGGATAGAGTTACTAGGTCTTGCTGTGACACTTGACAGCTGTGGTTTTAAAAGGAATAATTAATGGAGGAAGTGTGTGTGATGTACTCCCGTGAGATGGTCATTTAACACTCTTTCTAGAAATGCTGAAAATATAGCTGATTTGGAGAGAGAGAGAAGTATGTTATGGAATATATTATTTAAATAAAGACCTTATGTCCTTACAATCATGAAACCAGGTTGACTCTTCAGCCCCTTACTGAGGATGTATCAAGGAAAAATATGTCTGTTAACGTTCCAATCTCAGAATATGACAGGGAATATGCTTAGCTTGCTGCCAAGTGCTACCCTTACAGCTCTTGATTATCCTCCTCTTGTAAGTCTAGACAAGTCTCAATCTTGTTGGTGTAGCTCTATACTGCAATTGATGTGGGTAGCTTCCTTGGCTTCAAGAGTACTAAAATGCGTAAGAGATGTAGGATCAAAGGATGTGTAGCACAAGCAGGTTTCTTAGTCTTTTGAGGTGCTGTTTGGTTCAAATTCATCAATCAGAAAAATATGCTTAGTGGGGAAGTCTGTATCCCCTTATACCCCTTCCTGGTGGAAAGCAGTTTCCAAAGAGATCTTGTCCTTCTCTGCACTACCAGCGGATTGGAAATGTCAAATTGAACTGAAGACTCATAAAATTATTGAAAAAGTAGTTAACTAGATAGATTTATAGGACTGTTAGTAGGAATGTTTCTTAATTTAAAATGTCAGTGTGTTTCCCAAAGAGAGATATTACTTCTTGTTGAAGCCTTAATTGGAGTGGGCTGATTTTTGATGCTTGGACTAATAATAATTAAAAAAAATTCTTCAGTCTTGACCACGAAGAGAGAGATTTAGATTTCACAAGTTGTAAAATTGTCAGGTAAACTTATTTTTTAGCTTTTTTTCTTGAGGCCAAAGAGGAAACTGAAATGTGAATAGCGGCAATGGGAAGTCATGGAACGGTAAGTTACTTGGAGTGCTATATTTCTTGGAGCCAACTTCAAAATGTCAGGGCTTGTTTTTTTGTTTGTTTGTTTGTTTTTCTTTCACATAAACGCTGATGCTAAACAGTATATCCTGATAGACTGCAATGTTAATGCTCACAAGGCGAGGTTAAAATGAGATCTTTCTGCAAACTGAATTCTGTTTGCATGCAGAATAATCATAAGACTTATTCATTTTCTTTGTTTCTAAATATAATCAAATTCAAGGTTTGCAACCATATATCCAACTGGAACAATTGTGCCATCCAGTGCCAGTGGAAGTGCTCTATGTGATTTTAGTTTCTAGTATCTTTTTGGATGGTATAGCAGGATTGTATCCTGTATTTCCTCTACTGAGTTTGCCAACCCCCTTGTTCCTACTTGCCATATTAGGAAAGAGCAACATTTTCCACACATAAAGAGAAATATGGTTCTCAAACAACCCAGAAAATAGAAGTGTCTGCAATCAGCAAAATAATAATTCTCTTTGTCAGTGGTTTACAGGCTGGTTCAGCCCAGTTCTGTGACTATGGGGCAGGGGGACCCACAGACCCATGCCCTGAGAAAGAAGGGAAAAAAGAGTGGAGAGTGGCAATGATCTGAGGAGAAACAAACTAATTTGCTTAGAAAGATATTGGAATGCAAGATAACATGCTATATTACAATGTAATTAGAATTGAAGTTAATAAATCAAATAAAATGAGAATGCCCAAAAGCCAAAGGCCTTAATCTAATGCTGTGACAAGATGTCTAGCCAGGCCAAGCGGAAGGGAAAAAAAGGGATATCTCATGATCTTTGAACAGTTTTATCTTTCCCTCTGAACGGAAAATGGTAACAGAATAAAGGAAAGTCCTCCGGAGTATGCAGTATGTAGATTTTCTCTTCTGAGAACCAGGTACATGGAACTATCCATGGAACTGGAGCATTAACTCTTTAATGCCCAGTGCATTCCATGATGTTATGACGTGGAATACTGATAACAAAAACCATAAAACCATGACACTCTTATATGAAGATTTGTAACTGTAGAGATAAAATAATCTCAATTCTTCCTGATGCTTCTTATTGGGATAATACCTAGGAAGTAGTTAAGCAACTTACTATTTGATCTTGAGTAGTGGGATTTTTGCTGGTGCCCTGGTGGGCATGCTTAAGCTGTGTAAGCTCCAGACACCAGTAGAGGATAATGCATCTCACCAATCTTCCCAATACCAGGGAAATGGGAAAATAGAAATGATTCCTCTTATTTTATTGATGAGGGAAACGCAGTGTGTGTCATCTACCTGGGCTTCACTAAGGCCTTTGATATTATCCTCCATAAGATCCTCACAGAAAAGCTGCTGATGTGTAGGCTGGATGAGCACAGGGATGTGGGACCTGCTCTGGGTATCCCAGGAGCTGGATCAGATAGACCCAGAGGTTGCTTCCAACCTCAGTCATTCTGTTTCTTGATTCTGTATTGTGTTCTCAAGTGATATGCTTACTTCCCCCTTTCCACTTTCTGTTGTTCTTGCAGTTTTACTTTTTTGTTTTGGATGCACCCTTAAGCTCTGTCTCTAAATGACCTCTATAAATGGCTTTCCCATGAGAACAAGCAGCCAGAAGTTATTGTGCTAGTCTTTCCTTCCAGTGGGAACAAGTTCTTGTTAATTGACAAAGACCTTCCTATATGTCAGTAACCCTCTACCTGACACAGAAAAGCTGTAGTGTCTATAATTACTGCTACTAATTACGCAACAAGATATGACTTTAGAAACCTCTGGGCCAGGTGGCAGAAGACTTTTAGTCAAGAAAGTCACTTTTTAGTCACTTTTAGTCAAAAAATTCACCCCGTGGACCTTCCTGTAACCATGTAGCAGGGTAAAGTATGTTCCAGTTCTTCCAGCAGTAGACCTGCCCATGTTGAAGGACTGCAGGCCCACGGGAACTGGAGCAGGCAAGGGGCTACAAGGGATGTGAGGCAGATCGTGGGTGCTGGCATGAGATTTCTATGGCAACAAGGAGTCTGAGCACAGGTCATCTGTGGCTACAGTGCAGAAATAACTCCTCAAGCCTTCTGTAAGTAAATGTGCCTAGAGCCTGATCCTTGTGTGGTTGCCTTTGATATATATGACTCATGCTGTTAACATAGAACTTGTGGAAAAGGACAAGATTTACAGTTGCTTTATACTTCCCAGTATTTTAGGAAACAGGCCTTTTTTTTATATATAGTTTTTTTCTTTTTCTTTTTTTTTTTTTGTCTAAATGAAGTAATCTGACACAACACATAAGAAGGATTCTGCAAAAAAATTGCATGCTACATAAGCTTACAAGTAATTTCAGCATTTTGCATGAAGCTTGCCCTGAACAGCTTTAGTAGGATCTTTTGTGATAACCAGGAATGTTTATGATTCTCCCAACAACAAATGTTTTCTGAACTAGCATAGGTTCCTGAAAACATAATGATTCTAACGAGCCAATTTTGTTTATGAGGTTGTTAGGAAAATCTTCCATAACTTACAGATTCTGGAAGCAAAGGTAGAAGCACCTTAAATGTGTTTGGCTTAAAAAAAAATTCTCAAACTCAAATTTCATTTTTCATCATCTGTGATGATTTTAAAATGCCCAGATCCATGGCATAGTATTAAAAAGACTCTTTTGTGTAAACTACCTTGTATGTCTGGGGGAAAAAAAAGAAATAAAGAAAACCCTACACAGTGTTACTGATAGCCAAACAAGTTGTACTGCACAAAACTAGAGGGAAGAAAAGGTAAAATCTTATCTGATTATTTTTTCTAAGACTCGGTGTAGCTGTTAACTAACTTGTGGCAACATGATTTTCATGTCAAACAATTTTATTTGCCAAACTTTTCAGTAGCATCTAAGTAGTAAGCTAAGTAGTATCTATTAGTTTCATCCTTTTGGTTTCCGTGGCAACTGAGGCAATCAGTGACAGTTTCAGTGCCATGGAAAAGCACCAGCTCCATTATGGACAGAAGTACAAAAAGCAGGTAGGCTGAAAACTGCTTGTCTGCAGAACAGCTTTATTTCTTTCTCTTGTCCACTCTGTTTTATTAGTTCTAAGATGAATATTTGAGCATCATCAAGATCATGCCAGATTGTTTGTTCCAGGGAGCAGAGGAAAGAGATCTGGTTGTTGCTCCTTCCTATATTCCTTTCAAATTCAAAGGGATGGTTTGCATTTTCTGTCATTCAGCCTGCCTGAAGAAGTAATTCAGAAAGCCAGCCAAAATAGTTAATGTCCATAAGTCATCCTGCTTCTGAAGGAAGATGATTTGGCTAGGGAGGTGTATTCCTCTCACATATCTGTTATCATTTTATTTTTCAGAGGCTTCTTTGGAGTCCTACTAAAGCTTCAAGCCATCTTCATCAGTCCATTTTTGCCCGCATTTCTCTTAATTTGCACTGCACTGTCAGTCCCATAGTACCAGCAAGGATTATAGTAGTGATATAGTGGTAAGATATTTGTAATGCATTAAAGCAAGTATAGGCATTTTTTCCTTCATGTGATTTTTCTTCATTTCTTCAAAATCTGACAACTAGATGCACTTTATAGCAACCACCTCATATGCTGTATTTTTTCACTCATAAAGACGTGACTGTGTCAAACACAGCCGCTGAAGCATAGGCGTAGAGGTTGTTTTGAAGCTAACGTTATTTAGATCCTTAAGAAAACAAAAAAAACTCTTGAAGAGAGTGCAGAAATTCCTTCAGGTTCCTGTGGGCACTGATCCAGAGAACATGAGAATTCAGAAAACTATAAATACTTTGTATGCTTCACTTAATTCCAGTGACCGAAGATGCAGAGCTCCGGCAGTGCCTATCTTAGTTCTACCAGTCTCCAAGCCCGTGAGCACTGCAAACATGAGTAAGATTTCTTGCAGGCTTCTGAGTTCAGCACTGGAAAAATATCAGGTTGACAAGTCAGATGTGCTCACTGTCATGAGTGCTGGTTATCCTATCTACCACCCTAAAACAACAGAGCACTGTTGAATGAATCACAGGCTTTTTTGGGACTGCTCTCCCGTGAATGCTTCATGATTCAGTTCCTATAGTTGCCACGAAAGAGCTGTGAAAGAAGCTCAGACTCGTGGCTGAAAACTTCTATATTCTAGTGTAGCAGGGACCTTGAGCTGATTTTAAATGTCTTCATTATTTCACGAATCTAACTGTGGGACTCCAGTGTGGCACACCTTGGCAGAATTGATGTGAGTACATAACATCATTTGATCTGAGGTGGAGGAGATGTTGGCTTTCAGGCTTTCTAGAGTAGTTTCTCAGTGCTATCTGTGAGTGTTGATACTTTGATTTGAATCCAGATTTAAGTAGAAATATTATTTGTGTGTATATACTGTTCTTTCTTTGAGTGTAACAAACTAACTTGGATTTAACTGGACACAACATTTTTGAACACAAATTTTCCCTCATTATCTTATATTTACTTATTCACCCACATCTTTTTTCATCCTCCTCCACTCTTTACCTAACCATTCATGTTTTAGACAGAACTCAACAAAATGGATTTAAGCGCATCCTTTGTTTTCCTCATTCCTTTCCCATGGCCATTCAAAATGAACAGCAGTTAGAGAAAATTGCATATTGTGTAGTGATCCAATGTTTGTGTGCTCAGTGAGCATATTTTTGCATATGATTGCAAACGGACTACGGAAAACATAAATTTTTGGCTGACAAATGTAGATGCCCCTTTGCTGAAGCAATATGCTCTAAATTTTTTTGCCTATGCAGTATCTCAGGATGCATTAGCAGGTTTGCTAACTAGAAACATTCTTCATTCTGTAATAACAAAATCATAGAATCACCAAGGTTGGAAAAGACCTCTAAGAACATCCAGTCCAGTTGTCCACCTATCACCAGTATTTCCCACCAAACCATGTCCCTCAGTACAATATATAATGTTTCTTGAACCTCTCCAGGGATGATGACTCTACTATCTCCTTCGGCAGTCCATTCCAGCACCTGTCAACTCTCTCAGAGAAGTATTTCCTAACATCCAATCCGAATCTCCCCTGGCTCAACTTGAGGCCATTCCCTTCAATCCTATCACTGGGAGAAAAGGCTGATTCCCATCTCACCACAACCTCCTTTCAGGTATTTGTAGAGAGCAATAAGGTCTCCCCTGAGCCTCCTCTTTTCCAGACCAAACAATCCCAGCTCCCTCAGTTACTCTCATAAGACTTGAGCTCCAGACTCCTTGAAGCTTCATTGCCCTTCTCTGAACACGTTCCTCAGTGTTTTTCTTGTAGTGAGGGGCCCAAAACTGAGCAAAGTACTCAAAGTATGTCCTCACCAGTGCTGAGTACAGTGGGATGATCACTTCCCTGTTCCTGCTGGCAACACTATTTCTGATACAAGTAGGATGCCATTGGCCTTCTTGGCCACCTGGGCACACTGCTGGCTCATGTTCAGCCAAGTGTCAATCAGTATCCCCAGGTCTAGTTCTTCTACACAGTTCTCCAGCCACTCTGCCCCAAACCTGTAGCACTGCCTAGGGTTGTTGTGGCCAAAGTGCAGGACCCAGCACTTGGTCTTGTTGAACTTCATCAAAGCTACCAAGCCTACCCAGATTGCTCTGAAAGGCCTTCCTTCCCTCAGGCAGATCAACACTTCCTTAATGATAGCAAAAATGAAAAAAAAAATTATATATATATATATCAATATGGACATTGAAATAATCAGTCTATAAATATTTTCATATGTGGAAGCCTTTAGCAATTCATCCCAGTCAATAATTTTCTGAGCCCCTTCAAGTATATGTAAATTTCACCACGAATGATTACTGAAAATTCTCATAAACTTCAGGAAAACTGTTAGAAAACACCAATTATTTTAAGATGAGATATTCTCATCTCCATGTGCCTGGAATGAAGCCTATTATTCACCATAAGCAAGTCAGGTCTGCATTGTTCCTCTTTTGTGATGACAGAGAAATACAGTTCATAGGTGGTTGTTGTAACAAGGTCTTTCTAACAAAAGCAGTCTTAAAGAACAAATTTGCTTGATATACAGACACTGCAGAAAAATAACTTGCAAACAAGTTCTTTATAAGCTAGTATTTTTCATACCATTAGAAGTGTTCTTCATGAATCAACCCATCACAGTATTAATTTCTTTGTACAAACAAGGACAAACAACCACATCATAAGCTTTCTACTTTTGGTTAGCTAGTGACCAATGGATCCACACAGTAATAGAATTAAAGGGTGTTTATGACAAAAGAACTCAGAAATGGCTGTATGAACAGCCATGTCCAAGTGTGTCGATCCCATCTCTAAATCAGTTTTGGAAAAGCAAGAAAAAAAATCTGTTTGAGAACTCTGCTTGAGTTATCTTCCATTTTCATTGTTAATGTTTAAAAATTTATTCACCGTAGCAGCTGTGTAATTTTTAATCTCATTTCATGTTAAATATAATAGAAGTGATGACATAATGTAAAATTAAAAGTTACCCACCAAATTGGTGATATCATGTGATTTTATTTCCCTCTTTTTCAGGTGGATTCCCCACAAGGACAAGAAAATAGAATAACCTCATACCACTTAATACTACTGAGGTAATGCCAACTGAGCAATTAGTAGAAGAATTGGAGGAATACTAGCTGATCTCACCTGTGAAATCTTTACCTTGTGAATGATTTTGCAGGACTAGTTGTATTTGCTCTAGATAAAGTGCCAAGTGAAAATAATGTATTTCTGAGAAATATCTATAGCATCAAGAGAAGTAATTGGACTGCCGGAAACAGAGGAGTGCTGATACAAGTTTTGATGTCTTGTTCTCTTCCACTAACCTCTGTAAGCTTTTCCTAGAATCCTAGAATGGCCTGGGTTGAAAAGGACCACAATGATCATCCAGTTCCAACCCCCTGCTATGTGCAGGGTCACCAACCAGCAGCCCAGGCTGCCCAGAGCCACATCCAGCCTTGAATGCCTGCAGGGATGGGGCATCCACAGCCTCCTTGGGCAACCTGTTCCAGCAGTCTTGTTCTTTTCTTTTTTCTCTATCTTCCTTTCCCCTTAGGAACTATGCTGAATCTCAAGCAGAGTGTGGCATTACTTGTGTAGACCACCGCAGTGTAGGTTGTGTTAAAGCATCACCCTAAGTGCTCTGAGCAGTCACCCTTATCAGGAGAGGCTGTTAGCTATCTCATGAAATGAGATAGTTGGAAGCAAACAGCATGGAACAGTGAAAGAGTGAACTTCCTACAATTGTCCCTCCTTTCATAATTCATTTAGATTGGGTTCTAATCTAGCTACGTGTGGTAGAAGTATGCAGCTTGCTTATCAAAAAGCACTTGTTGTAAGGCTATCAGAGTATTGTAAACTGTCACTGTCAAGTGTCTTCACACCTCAGAGTGAAGAATGTTTCTGATTTAGAGGCAAGTCAGTAGAGCTGGTAGTATATGGATAATTTTAATACTGGCTCTGAGTCAGTTGCAGTGTGTTTTAGATGATGTGATATTTTCTTCTTTTGTTTTCTATTACAAAGTACTATGAATATTAAAATATTTTGTCCAGAAGTACTTGACAAGTATCAAGAACATAGTTTAATCTCCCCATCTTCCCAAGGAATCCTCCATTTGTTGTGGTTGTAAAGACTGACAATTAGACTGATACTGAGGCTGATACACATAAATGTATTTAGATTAGAGGGAAGAAACTTGCTTATTGATCATTCTTGAGTAGCTTTTCCCACAGAAACCAGGATGTTTTCTACTTGGAAACATTTTGTGAGGGTAATACACATTTATACAAGCAAGAATTGTTAGATATTCCTCAGTAATTGCCTTTCAGAGTGTTTAAATCATTCTCTAAACTCAAAGTACAATGAAATCACCTCTCAAGAGCACTAAACATTGTGATGTTGCAAGCAACTACATAAAAGCATCCCTTGAATAATGACATCTGCTGCCATTTGTTTATGCACAACTGTACATCTCTAGCAACTGAAAGGCAAAGGTGTCTCTGGAGGCTTATCTGATGATGCACTGTTATGAGCACAGATGAACGTGATGAACTGACTGTGTTTTTCCTGTTTGCACTAGATCCAGCACCAAGGTATGAAGAATGAAGGCACTTCTACCAGCACAAAATCAGATTGTTTTTCTAACAGATATGGGAGATCATATGGACTTTTATATTAGTTTTTAATATTGTCTTCATAGATAACTTCACTAGGTTTTACAGAAATTGAATAAGCTTGGTCCAAAAAGCTTTGACTCCAGTGCACCACAAGTTTGAGTTACAGTTGACTTTCACATAGTTCTTGTATACAATATTTTAGTTCATGTACATCATATCAAGTTTATAGCCAGAAAAGCAGAATAAGGAAGAATGTAAAACATCTACTGTAGGGACTAGCACTCCCTTGATCCACAGTGACCAAACCAGATCACATCAAACAAAACAGTGTTGTTCACTGAGAATCTTTCTCCACACCCAAACTAAGGATCACAGAAATGATCTCTCGTGTTAAATACTTGAATATCCACTGATGAAAGAAGCAAGATAGCCCATCAGCTGCCATCAAACTTTGGAATGAAGTAATGCTTCAAAACATTAAGTGTTTGATTTGCTTGATTGTTCTAAATTCTGCTGAGGTATTAGCATCCTTGAAAAAATATGTGATAAATTATTAACTACAAAATTAAACTTCACTATTCTGAACTTATTCTTCCATTAGCTCAAATAACTAGTAAACACGCAAAGCATTCTAGAAAAAATGAGTTCTTGGAGATTTTTACAGTGCGCCAAAGAGGCTTGAACTTTATTTCAGAAAGGGCCTGTAAATTCCACATCTCCAGAATAACAATGAGAGATTATAGCTTTTACAAAAGATGCGGTTAAATCATCTTAGAGGACATTTCTACTCAACTCCAGAATAAACAGATCTTGAGGTCTCAGTACACTGTAGCTTTTCCTAAAAGCATAGGAAGATTGAAATAGAATGATTATGTCCCAAGAAAATGAGATAGGGATTCAAAGTATTACACAGCTACAATGAGTGATATGAAAGGAGAGCCATCCTGTTCTCATCACAAGTCCTGTCTGACCTAAGCTCTTATTTCATTAGAAATGGGAGGAATTGGGTGTATCTTCACTTTCATAGTGTGGATTGTTGCTGTGTCTGCTTTGTGAGCTAGGAACAGGTGAAATCATGCTGCTGAATAGTATTTTAACAAGCACAGCTGCAGGGGAGTGTAGATAAAGTAGCTGGGAGTAAAGAATCTTTCTATTAGAGCTGCTGGGGGGGAAATATCAAGCGGAACATTTTTATAATAAGCCCTTCTTCATGGCTTTTATAAAGCCGCATAAACAAGCTAAGTATGAAATAAAATCACAGCTGATGTCAAACTGTTTGTAGAGGAGCTCCTAATAAATGCGAACCTGAAACATCTGTGAATGCTTTAGAAACATAAAACCCCTGAAAGAGTTGCCATCAGACTTAAACTGTGCAGCAAACAAAGACATTGAAGTAAATTTTCTAATTGCCTGGATAGGGTGTATGTTATTAAGCATTCAAATATTCAAAGGAAGAGCAGTCCTTGGTGGGAGCTACAGTGACTTTGAGATAGGCAGCAAAGGGGTATCTGCCACGATTATATATTTCAAGGCTAGGTAAAATTAATTCATGCTAAGGTGGATGGCTTATTTCATTTTTGGATATTAAAACTGCACAATTTCTGACTTAGGGTTGAGAGTGCTGCTCGCATTGCTTTTCTTTTACGATGGTATTGCTGATCTATTTTCCTGTCTTGATAATGGCTGTGGTAAGAATAAATCTTTATCTATTTGCTAGGCAGGATTTGATTTATAAGTTAGATACGGAAGATATGTAAGTTCTGACAATCTTATTAAGATTATTTTTGCTTCATGCAGCCCTACTGCATGCTACCAGGTCATATTTCAATACAGTATTTTAGTGTGTGCCAATTAAGATCTGTTACCTTTGATGAAGCAGGCTCAGAACATTGCTTCAGCTGACTACCATCTGAACAGAACTACAGTCATCCATTGCCTGATAAAAAATAACTTGGCAGTATGTTGTAAAGTGCTCATTTTTTGAGTTTGCATGTTATTACCTAGTAAGGTGTTAATCTTTCTTTGCCACTAAACACTGGTAATACTACAAGACTTTAAGCTAGGAAACGAGTCCAGTTATTTTGGAGAAGATACGTCCTAATGAATCTAACTATCAAACATATTGGAAAACTGGATAGTTATGGCAATGTACATTTTGAATTGAGAAACTCACAGGATACTTAAAAAGACTGGAAGATGGTACCCAATTTTTAAAAATGTGATGTTATTCCCCAGGCATCAGTAATAAGATTTTCAAGCTCCTACTCCTTTTTCTTTATCATTTCAATTTCTCCTCCCTTTCCCTACTACCACGTTTTCTGAATGTGTTGTTTTCACCAGAATTCTCAGACACATATAAATGGCCATTTTTAAGATATTTTTACTGTTCAGATGTCCAAAACTGATTACTTTTTGTCAACTCTTTTCCATATCTCAGAGCTTGCATATGATTTTTTTTTTTGGTGTGTGTTCTTTTGTTGCTGTTATTTGTGCTTGATTTCATTAAACATTATTTTCAGATGAGTCAGTGAATGAGAAAGTCTTGAAACACTGTTCTTTCAAATGGGAGCTGGATGTTCTATCTCATTTTGAATAATTAATTTGCAGTAATTTAATGAGGACTAGCTTCCATAAACAGACTTCAGGATTTTCTTATTTATATTTGCTTATTTTTACATATATCAGCCAGTGTTCTGATGCCTCTTAGCAGTACCGAATTGTACTTTACTTGATCCCAGCCCAATCTACAAGCATCATTACAGTGAAACAGTCATCAATTTTGATTACTAGAGGTAGAGGACTAATGAATGAGATATTACTATGCCTGTTCTGTAAATGCTGCATGGAGTTTAGATGACCGTGTTGTACAGTAGATCTTGGAGGTGTAGGTGGTACTGGGATGATACATCTTGGGTAAAAGAAGATTTCTACATGCATAGCTCAGGATGCTGTTATCTTTGTGTTAGCTGTCTGGAGTTTAGATGTCTGATTATTGTTCTTCAGGTGGAACAGATTAAACATTTTCCGCTCAAGTGAAAAACATCTGTCTCATTTTTCCTTGTGAAGGAATTGTCCACAGTTTTTACCTTTGTGAGGAGGGGAGTGGGATGGAACCTGTTGGTCTCGGATGCTGTGCTGTGTCGTTTTTTTTGTTTGCTTGTTTTAAGTTTATTATGAAAACTGGTAATTCTTCAAATGCAAGATTCTATGGGAGCAAAAAGGGTAAAGTCATTCATTTCCTGACTTTTTTTTTTACCTTGTCTATTATTAGATGTGTGTGAGAAATAGGGAAACCAGATACTGGAGTCTGTGAGCTGCTTATTAACTGTGGTTCTTTCTCTAAGTGTGGCGTTTCCAGTATTCTGTTCAGAAAGTGACAGAGTTCTTAGTTATTAATTTCAGTAGGCACTGGATCTGCTCCGGTGTTTATACTGATCCCAGGGCAGTTCCTACTGAAAAAAAACAAACCAACCTGATGTCAGTTGGCAGCAAACTGGTGCTGCTGTTCCCTTCCTGTCCCCCAACATCCTATTGATGTGAGGAGAATTTGAGAGTGATCCTGACTGACTCTCCTGTGACTGGGTTTTATAGTGTTGCAGATGCAATCCAGCATGTAACTACAGCCAGAAAGAACAGCTTCTTTTATTCATTTACACCAGAACCAGCTGCAGTCAGCCAGCTAACCCAGCAAAACCTTGCTTCAGTTTCTATGTTTGAAGTGCACTTTCTGTTTAGCTTGAAGCTTGTACAAAAGGGATGCTCAGAATAAGACAATAAACTGCAGGCTATGGGACAACCTGATGAGTGTTGTCCTGGTAGCAACTCTCTCTAGGGAAAGTTGCACTATGTGTATAGATAATATAATTTTTTTTGCAGATAGGCCCATAACCTGTCTGATGTACGAGCTTGTCTGAAATTGTCAGATCTAATGTAATTTAGTCTGGCTCTACACTAGGAACGGTGTGCTGCTAGAGTTCTGCTATTAACTTATCTTAAGATTGAAACACTGAAAATCTGTTTTGTGTGTAAATTTTCTGCTGCTCCCCAAACAGGAGCATCTAGTCAGGCCTTTTTTCCCATTTGGTTGATACATTCTTTCTAGAAGAACGTGTATTTTACATGTATTTTACTTCTTAGTATAAAAATCTTCTGTTTAGACATGTTTTGAAATATACAGTAGCTCATTTTTTTTTCCTAATTAGAGCCATGAGGTGTGCTTAAGTCTTACAGCAGGGGACACAGTAATAATGTCAATGTAATTTTTGATTATTTACAGTCTAGTGGTTGGAGTCCCTCTTAAATGCAAGCAGCAGAGTTATGGTATAACCTACACTCACAAAATGAGTAGGGAACTCCATTTTACCTATGCAGTGCCATGATCTGTGGTTGTAGAACACCCTTGTGAGTATCCCAGAAGCACTGCCATTGACTTCACTCTCCTGAATGAGGAGCTTTCTTCTCTTATTGGGATAGTTCAGCTTCTCTTCCTCACCTGGATAATATGTACAGAGAAATGTGTGACTTGCACCATGTTGGTCCACTGGAAGGAGATTTTCAAGGAAAAGTGGAAAGAAATTAAAAACCTCAAACCTCACATTTCCCTTAATTTGTTTGTTGTCTCTCTATCTCAGTCTGTGCGGAATAAAGGCTCTGGTTGCAGGAAGAACTGGGCATTTCTAGGCATGTTACACCAGCTGAGCTCACGATACTGTTTTAATAGTCTATCTGAGGTGACTCAGCCAGCTCAGATTGCGTAAAATCATCTATTATTTATTTCTAAGTTTTGTGCAGTGATGGTCTATGGCGATCATTAAATCCAGATGAAAAATCACTGTGGAAAGAAAGGTGTTTTGCTTCTCTTGGAGAATCATTAAAAGTGTTCAAGTAGAGGTTGTAAACAAAGAGGTTTCTCCTGGAGCAGTTGCAATCTGAGCAATTATTCTTCATTTCAAATTTTGTGCTTATTCTCTCTTTCCAAAGCTCACCTAGCCAAACTGCCAAGCTTGCTGTTGCAGCTGAAAAGACTTAAGTTCAAGCTCATGTAAATTTTTGCCTAGGGTATTATAGCAATTTGGTTTCCTTAATAATTCTTCCTGCCGTTGCACTAAATCATGTTATTTGGCTATGACTCACTGGATTTCTCTTCACATGTCATTTTGCAATTAGAAATGAAATGAGATCAAAGGGAGCGCTCTTTTATTCTCTGTCTAGGTACTATTATGAGCTTCATTTTTCGAAGGGCTGGTGATCTGGGGATTCTCCTTAATTCTAATAGTGATTTTACAATTACAGCCATGATGTGTTTGAGGCAAGGTTTGTATATGTGCTGCCTGTTTTTAGTTACCCGATGAAGATGGAACAGAACTACTCAGTTTTCTAGATTCAACAAAATCTTGCCTTTTCTTTTTCTGTATTTATTTCCTTTTTTTTTCTTTTATAGATAAATTTCCTACTTTGATCAAGAAGGAGAGGCAGAAGTGCTCTGTTGAAATAACGGCACCAAAGCTCTATCAGATGCTGGTATTACAGCCATGTTTTCATAGCCTAGTGTCTGCCACAGGTTTATCTTTTTACGTTATTTCTTGTATTTTTAGCAAACATTTTAATTTGTCGTCTGTCAGTGAGATTTCCATTATGGTAGGCAAAAAAAACCAGAATTATCTCAAAATGATTCTCACAGAGTTTCAGGATGGCCATAAGGTTAAGCTTCTGCACCATTATCCTGTGGAACAAAAGGCAGATTAAAAACAAAAAGTGTTCCTAAATGGAGGAACTGCCTCATTTTTCTACAGCATCCAAACTGTTGAAAACTCAGCTGTTGCTGAGTTAGTAGGTAACTCAACCACTAGGCACTGTTTTCATAGTTTTGGGAACAAACTCATTTCCCATTACATAGCTTTAAAAAGATACTTTGCATATGCTGCCTGTGGGTGTTTGTGGAAAAGGAACTGTCTAGAGGATTCTGTGCTACCCTGAGACTTGGAGGTGTCTAAACAGTGGTGTGTGACTGATGGAACTGAAATAGGAATATATCAGAATGGTAAACTGCTCAAAGAAAAGGGTGTTACCCATTTCACAATTCCCACAGTCTGCTGCTGAAAGGAAAAGACTCCACTCTTTCCAGGCACTTCACAATTTCAGTCAAGCTTTGCTAGGGTTCTTGTTCAGTATAATGCTGAGTTAGGGGATGCTATAAGGGATTTATATCCGTGTTATGACACGAGGCATTTAATGCTGCGAAGCTTGTTCACACAGAATAAATCTCAATCTCGCTATTTCCCTCTGCCCCATTTAGTTTATATAGGTGAACTGAAAGCAATCCATGTGTTGGTGAAGCTGAAGAACAGTCATAAAAAATGATGTTCCCAAACCAAAGGGAACTTGGGAAAATTAGGGCAGTATTGCTGATGTGGGATATTTACTTTCTAAGTATGTACTTTTTCCTCAAGCCTGCACAGTGACAAAAGCTAATCAAGATGTGCATAGTCAAATACTTTGAATGAGTCACCAAATGCCATGAAATGTCACAAGAAATTGTTAATAGGACACTTACTGAAAACATTCTGCCTGATGACTTCCACTGCTAGGCAAGTCATTAGACAGAAATATGAAGTGGAGTTATGAAAAACATAATTCCACCCAGTGAGAAATCAGCTTTCCCTCTTTTAAATCTACTGAAATGTAGCTTACTACCCAAAGAAGACTGCTTTCAAAGAGACTGGTTCTTTCACTTTGTGTCACTAACCATTTGGGAAGGTTGGAGAAAGATCCCAGAATGGACCCTCATAAACCAATTTGATTTTAGTCGGCTGCTAATGCTATTGTGATGATGTAAGTTTGTCTCATACTCAGGATACAGACAGATAAGATACTGAAAAGTGAAATGAGGATCACTTCCTAGCAAACTGTCTAGCAGCAGCAGGAGTTCTTTTTTCATTCTCATCCTTTGACAGCTGCCTTGTGCTGAGAGTAAATAAGCTGTTAATCCTGGTTTGGTTTTGACATACTTTTTTCACCCAGAGGGTGGTGAGGCACTGGAACAGGTTGCCCAAGGAAGCTGTGGATGCCCCGTCCCTGCAGGCATTGAAGGCCAGGCTGGATGTGGCTCTGGGCAGCCTGGGCTGCTGGTTGGTGACCCTGCACATAGCAGGGGGTTGGAACTGGATGAGCATCGTGGTCCTTTTCAATCCAGGTCATTCTATGATTCTATGATATGCATTTCTGGAATGGTGGACTAGAAACTGAAGATTAGTAAAAAAAAAGAAAAGTTTTATTGTGGAATTCTGCACCACAATTGCTTCTCCAACTTTTTCTGTGACATGAAGAGGATCAGTCAACAAACGATGCTGTGCTCAGAGAGATAGTGAGGATAAATTACACCTTTATAAGCATATTTACGAATGGGAAGGAGCACTGATGTGGTCAAAGAATCTAAAAACAACCACCAGATCTTTATGAAATATGGGCCATGTGTATCAGTTTTAAAAACCTTTTTTAAACTAGATCCCAGTAAAATGGCTGTGCCACGTTGCCAGATCTTCCTGTCTGAGTGCGCTGGTGGATATTTTGGAGATGCTGGCTTAGCAACCTGCAACCTGTAGAGAGCAGTTGGGTTTCCTGTTTTCGGCCTTGCCTCCTGCTTCAGCTGCTTCTATGTTTTGAAAGGACAGGTTAATGAGCTGTAAGGAGAGGGAATATTCAGACCAATTCTGAGAATAAGGTTTTATTCACTGAAGTGCTGAAGGTTGCTGAAAGGCTCCTTTCTTTTTTTTTTTTTCCTGTCCTCAAATTCAAGATGAGCAAATCTTTTGCTCTACATTAAAGCACAGCATATCTAAATGCCTTTCTGCTCTACATAAACAAAAACAGTTGACCAAAGGATTACATCTTTTCATCAATTTGAAATGATTATTAGGCTTAACATTAAAATAGTTTTCCATCATTCAGAGTCTATATCAAAACAAACAAAAACTTACTCTTGAAAAGGTTAATTTGCCATTATAATCAGCTTGGAAATTAGCCACTTTCCTGAGGCTTGAAAATTCAAAGTGAAATGCATTCAACTATGTAAAGGGTTTTTTTTTCCTTCTTCTTTCTCTTTCTGTATAACATTCAGAAGTACATTAACTGCCATTATAAAATCCTAATAGGAAAACAAACTCTCACCCTTCTTTTACTTTCTCCAGCCCCATCCTCTATTTATTTATTTATTTATTTATTTATTTATTTATTTATTTATTGCTTACTCCTATGCAGTGCTGAGGTTATTTTTAATTTTTCCCACCTTTTAGTGGGCCAAACCCAAAGAGAAATGAGAAAAATGATACCAGAACACTCTGTAAAATTATTCTTTTTTTTTTTTTCCCAAGTTGACTCCTCTTCAAGCCTGGTCAGACCCAGAGGTGTTTTTACATCTCATACACTGTTTGGATGAACCCCCACTATTTGTAGACCTTTGCACCTAAACACTTTTTTCCAGGGCTATTTTAATTTTGTGGTGTAGCTGTTGTAGTTTGTTTGGTTGATGAGGCAGGTGGTACGCATTCACTTCTGGCAGCACTGCTTACATTTGAAGATGTCTTCTGCAAATCGAACATCCCCACAATGACCTTCATGTGTTTTCCTCTGCTTACTCAATTTTTATCCTCACTTCTATTGATTTTTTATTTTTTTTAAACTCCTTGCCTTTCTTAGTGTTGCTTCAGTCAACAATTTCTGATAATGTCTGAGCATGCCTTTTCTGCTGCCCCTTCATATTCTGTAGCTTACACAGAAATCTGTAAACCTTGATGAATTTAAAAGCTTCAGAATGGGTGCCAACAACTTAGAAACTTAAAAAATTAAAAGTTAGAGTATGGAACAGTGTGATGTGTTGAAGTCAGCATGCACATGCTAGCAAGTCACACGTTTTTGTCTCTGAGAAGCTGTTGCCTTTTGAGGGATTATTAGTAATGTAAATGATTGCACTTGCTACTCACTCTTCATGACTATGTATTACTCCTCTTTTCTTTGTGCACTCTGCTAGATTTTGTGTATCTTGTCTGCTTTCTCTCAATATTTAGTAGGGCGTAATCCATGCTCTGAAGGGTACTTCAGTTGGGAGGGTTTAACAGCATGTTTCTAGTTGATTGTGGCCAGTTTAAATGCAAGAATCTGCACTTACATTTAGTCTGTATCTGACTGTGTGGCTTGACAATTTCTCAATCTGCTCATCCCCAGGTAGTTCAAGCATTTTTATTGTGTACTTACATCTCTAACCCTTTGGAAGGAGAGCTGGTACCTTGGTTAACTTGAGAGGATTATATATGATAGGAGTCCCATGTATTTGACTTTTCCTGAAGGAAAAATCAATATACAGAAGTAGATGAGTTGCCAATTGATCAGTCTGGGGTTGAATCCCAACAACTAATACTGAATTAAAAGTATTTGAGTTTGCAAACTGACTTGAGCAGTGCAGCTGGTACTAGTCCTATGCTGGCATGTAAGCATGTCTTCACCCTGCTGTCAGAACAAAGGAGTGAAGATGTTATAGAGAAGTTGGCAGAGTTGCATTTGCTTTTTGAGAGCTGAAAATATTTCAAAGTGAGAGTCATTCATCAGAATGTCCACAACAGTATTAGCATGCTGCTAAAAAATAAGAAGTGGAAAGAGAGAGGGGCAGGTGCCTGAGTTCGGATTTCTACTCACATTTGCAATTCTCTCTGCTATTGGTGTATTCTTTCCTTTGTAATAAAAAAGTAAGCCAGAAGTAAATATGGTATATCCTTATTTACCATAACAATTTATAGGTACTATCTTCAGCAAGAGTATTTATAGGTGTGTTTTTAAGAGAGAGTGAGTCGTCTTCTCTGTATAGTTACAAGAAAACAGCAAAATTCACAGTGGATTGCTGTCAGATTTGTAATCTATACGTATATAAAGATCAGAAAGCATTGCAACTTACTCTCTAGCCGTGAATGCTAGAACTAACTTCAAGTTATGGTTTTCAAATAAATATTTACAGGTAAGTAATCTGATCGCTTTACATTGTGCTGTTGAGAGGAACGTGGTTACCCCTGTCTTTTAGTTTCTGTACTAGTGCCATCTGCTGACTGAAGGTGAATATGGAGCTAGAAGGATCCAGGATGAGTTCGGCTAATGACTCAGAATTTGAGGATCAGGAGAAATTCCTTTAATAAGAAAGTACACTTTGATATTTTGTTTAAAGAATAGCATCCCCCAAGGCCTATCTGGCCTGGAGTTTAGGAGCAGTAGAATCACAGAATCATAGAATTGCTCAGGTTGGAAAAGACCTCAAGATCATCGAGACCAACCACAACCTAACCACGCTACCCTAACTCTAACAACCTTCTGCTAAATCATGTTCCTGAGCACCACATCCAAACAGTTTTTAAACCCATCCAGGGATGGTGACTCAACCACCTCCCTGGGGAGCCTATTCCAGTGCTTAACAACCTTTTCTGTAAAGAAGTGTTTCCTCATGTCCAACCTAATCTTCCCCTGGTGCAACTTGAGGCCATTTCCCCTCATCCTGTCACCTGTCACCAATGAGAAGAGAGTAAGCACCTCTCAGATATTGGAAGAGAGCAATAAGGTCTCCCCTCAGCCTCCTTTTTCCCAGACTAAACAGCCCCAGTTCCTTCAGTCTCTCTTCATAGGACATATTCTCCAGGCCCTGTTGCCCTATACAGCCTGTTGTACAGCCTGGTGAGAGGTTATAGACCCTTTAACTATGTTCCCATGTCTTTCCCCAGGGAAAATAAGAGTTGACTGGGCAAATAGCCTATGCTGCTCAAGTAATTAATCTCAGTGTCTTTCCAGGTCAGCTCCACAGAGAGGCAAATAAAGCATTAAAGTGTGGGGGAGAAAGGGTGTTGGTCCTCTAGAGGTGTATCACCACAATCCCTGACAGTAGTAGGATGTGGACTGTGGAGGCTTAAAATTAACTTACTGAATGAAGCAAAGGGTGTTAAGCAGAAGTTTGAATTTGGACTTTTGTGTTTCTGTTGCCTTACAGAAAGTAGGAATTTCTTGACTGGCCAAGATTTGGAGTAAAGATGCACCGCAGAGTGATACTGTGATGGAAAGGGTAAGTCTAGTACCAGTAATATTTTTGATTCTGATGTGAAAAATTCATACTGATAGCTTTTGGATAGTGCTCGGTGGAAATGCTACAAAAGTCCACAGCAAGTCCATTCCTTAACGTTTGCAACAGGGCCATGGCATGCCTGATCACAGAATCAAAGAATGAATCATAGAATGGCCTGAGTTGAAAAGGACCACAATGATTGTTTAATTTCAACCCCCTGCTGTGTGCAGGGTCGCCAGCCACCAGCCCAGGCTGCCCAGAGCCACATCCAGCCTGGCCTTGAATGCCTGCAGGGATGGGGCATCCACAGCCTCCTTGGGCAACCTGTTCCAGTGCCTCACCACTCTCTGTGTGAAAAAATTCCTCCTAATATCCAACCTAAGCCTCCCCTGTCTCAGTTTAATACCATTCTCCCTTGTCCTGTCACTATCCACCCTTGTAAACAGCTGTTCCCCCTCCTGTTTATATGCTTCCTTCAAGTACCGGAAGGCCACAGTGAGGTCTCCCTGGAGTCTTCTCTTCTCCGAGCTAAACCAGCCCAGTTCCCTCAACCTTTCCTGGCTCGTGTGCAGCTTCTTCTTGTCCTCCACAGGGCTGCTCTCAAGTTCTTCCCCCAGTCTGTATAAATACATTGGATTACTCCAGCTGAAGTGCAACACGCTCCACTTGGCCTTGTTAAACCTCATTAGGTTCTCATATGCCCACTTTTCCAACCTGTCCACGTCTCTCTGAATGGCTTTTGGCCAGGCTATTGTTTAGATGCCACTGGCAAGAGAAAAAAAAAAAAAAAAAAGGCAAACCAGAAAGTCCAAAAAACAACTAACTTCCTAGACGTGGTTTACTGTTTTCCATGGCTTCGTCTGACTGGCAAATAACTTCAAGTACTGTAGACGCTAATGTGAAGGTACAACCCATTAAAAGTTAACACCTTGTGCGTCAGGAAAAGTGAGTTGTATTTTCCAGGCATCATCTGAGAGCTGCTTTTTCACTATTTGCAACTAGGAAATTCAGTCTTCACTTTAAAAGTTTTGTATTGTGTTGAATTCTGAAATCTTAAAGCTATCTTTATTCATTACTAAAGATGACAATAGGGAACAAGTCTGTTTGCTACAAACACGAACCTTTCTTGTGTGGAAGATGCAATGAGAGGGAAATCTTTTTCATGGTGTTTGCCCAGTGGCTTATAATGTGTTTTCTGTGACTTGTAAGTGACATGGGCACTTCTGTTGTAGAAAGCCTATTGTGGATAATATTATTTGAATGGCATGTATACTTCTTTCTTGCAAATTTTCACTGGGAGGAGACAAAAGAGTTTAGAGATAAAAATACGTTGCTGGAGCTGAGTCTCATATTTTGATCCAGTGCTGCAGCAAACTAGGAGACAAGATGTGATTTCACACATAAAAGGATTTTGTGTGTTGGAACGATCATTCTCCTGACAGTCATCATACACATAAGGAACAGATTTCCATCTTGTGAACACTGAAGAGCGTGACTCTTGCATCAAGTTTCCTCTTCCTATACATTACTTCTGCCACTGCCTAAAAACAGACGGAGCACAGAATTGTTGTTTGCATTTAAAGTGCTAAGTTGTTTGTGAGGCCGAATGGGCTGAGAATATACAGAAAGATGTATTTTGTTACTGGCAGAAGCTTAACTGTGCTTAACTTCTCTTCCTTTTTCCTGCCTCCCTCCCACCTTTTTCTCTGCAAGAAATATCATGTCTTCTGAGTGGCCATAAATGGGTGCAGAGGATGCTCCTTCCCTGTGCTCCTTTCAGTCCCTACTTTCAGCTACTTGCTTTCATTACCCTTCCTTTGATGCGGAAATGCGGGAAGAAGACTGTGTCTGTCAGATTAATTTCTCTCACAGTTCCCATAGGAATCAACTGGTCAGCAAGAGTTCATATCAGGCTGCTGTCCCTGTGCGCTGACTCACCCTTGCTGATTATCAGTGGAGAATTTCAATCACAGTCATGGACAGTACAATATAATTTACAGTACAATATAATTTAAATACATGACTGAATCAATATTTATGCAAAAACAAACAAAATAATAACATCAACAACCAAAACAACCCACCAAAAAACAAAAAACAACCAAGAATAAGCCTTTTAACCCCAGTTTTTCAATTGAATGTCCAAATCTGGTATTATTTTCCCTTTATTATACGTATAACCAAAAAACTGCCAAGGGGAAAAGCTCAAGCAGAGAAGAATGAGAGACATTTTATGCCTGGCTCTGAGGTGATGTGGGGAGCAGTCCTTTATGGTGCAAATTCTCAGGTTCAATCCCATTGTCTTCATGTTTCAGACCATGGTGTTTGAACTCCCTTCTTTGGCAAATGCCTGAATTGTCAATGCTGGAGGTGTTCCTTCCCTGTCTTACTAAGCATAGGCTGCCTCTCGTGCCTTTTAGAGTATTTTGACCCCAAAATCACTTAAAGCCAAAAGACCTTTATTATACGAAATTGCAAGTTTTAGCAAAATGTATAATGGAATAAATTACTCTAAGTTTAGATTGAGTTGTTTGCCTTTCTGGCTGGATAGCTAGATCTCTATGCTTGAAAGTCTGTGGGCAAATAAGAAAAAAATTCAGTTCAAATTAAGAATCACATTACTTGAAAAGGCTGTACTTCCTGCGTGTGAAAGGTACAGTTTTATGACAATTAACTTCTGGATCTACTTGAGAGCAATTTTAAGAGGCAGAATGTGGGCAGGTACCAATTACTTGTCACAATTAGCATACCTCTTTTGTACATATTTAAGAAATTAAAGACAGTAGATGGTTAGAACTGTCTCATTACTACTAATTAATATGAGCAGTCTTTAGTTGACCATTGGCAGAAAAAAAGAATACCAATTAAACATAATGTCAATAGAAAGTCATGAATTCTAAGAGGATAAACATGAAGTCCAGAAGCAGTGGTGGGAAAGAATCTGTGCTTTTTTTTCAGGCATTGCAGTGCAACTCCTACTTGAAAAACGAGTGTATATTCTATCTTAGATATATATTAAATGGAAATCATGCATCAGGAGTACAAAGATGCATCACTGATGCTACAAAGATGGTAGAATTGGCTCCAGAAGTCTGCGCTGCCATTCAACGAGACCTGGACAGGCTGGAGAGTTGGGTGGAGAGGAACATTATGAGGTCCCTCAAGAGCAAGTGCAGTGTCCTACACATGGGAAGGAAAAACACACACATCAGTACGGGTTAGGAGCTGATCTTCTGGCTGACGTGACTTTTCAAATATCATCGAGAGTGGCTTGGTGATTACATTAGCCAATTCTCTCAGGACTCTAAGATGCATCTCATAGACTTATGGACATTCAGGATCCTCAGGTGATCCCTGCTTACAGCAGGAGGAGCAACACTCCCCCAGGACCCACGTTCTGAACCTTCCAACTTGTTCAGCCTCAGGTGGCGGTCTCAGATTTGCTGTGCTTTTACATTGAGAGGTATTTTGCTCTCCCGACCCCCACTTGGAAGTTCAGAGACTGAACTGAGACTGTTTCAATGCATATATCATCATTCCTTTTCTGTGTCAAATTATAGCAATGCCATTATTACTGGAAGCAGTCTCAGCAGCCTTCTCTCAACATTGTGGAGATTTTTCTTTACTGCTTTGACCCCAGCAACCACCCTCAATCTGTCAGTTTTGAAATGATCAAGTGTTGCACTACTTTAACTTCTGCTATTCTATACTGCCTTCAATCTTATGGCTGAAGTATTCCTGAACACTTGTAAAACAACTGACTACAGCCATGCTAGGGGGTGTGAAACAAAAGGCATCAAAATAAATCTTGATTAATATAGAACATCCATGGCATGGATAAGCAAAGAAGACAGATTTTTTTCTATTTCTGTGCCTGAAAGGCTTTCAGACTCAGAGGCTTTAAATGCACCTCAAGAATATTAATTGAAGATGGAAAGCAACAATAATAATCTCCAGTGACTAATTGTTTCAGTAGTCTCTCATTTTGTCTCAAGTGTTTGAGCTTTTTTCACTTAAGCTCAAAAGTTGCTTTTTCAGAACTTGTATATCTCTGAACTGTCATGTCTTATAGGAATAATCTGCTTCGTACATAAGAATGTATGTTCTTATACAGTGCTTACCTTTTCTTGAATATGAAAAGGTAGCTCTTCTCAATGTTTCTCAACTCATTCCTCCTCTTTTTATTTCTCTTAGCTCAGTCTGCTTTCCAGTACAACTGGTCACTTCAGGAGACAGCAGTACAATTGTGAAAGGGCATTTTTGTCTCAAGATTGTCAAACACAGCCTCAGTGACAAGATAAAAGCTTTAAGGGGAATATTTTGGACTGGCAGCATAATTAATTTTTTATTGAATAATGTCTAAAGGATCACAGAAAATACACAGTTTTATGTCCTTTTTTTTTTTTTTTTTTTTTTTTTTTCAGAGTTAAATCACTACTTAAAGTGATAGACTAATGGAATATTGCTGCAAAGAGCATATTGCCAAGCTCTGTGTTTACAGTGTTCTCCAGCCTCCTGGTGTCATTCTATTTACCATGCAAATCTGCTCACTTTGAGCTATTTCCAGTACTTGAAGTGAACTCATCCATTCTCTCTAGGGAGACAACATGTCCAGTCTGATATCTCACAGAATCACAGAATCACAGAATGACCCGGGTTGGAAGGGACCTCAAGGATCATGTAGTTCCAGCCCCCCTGCCTAGCGGGGCCACCAAACATACACCTTTACTAGATCAGGTTGCCCAGAGCCCTGTCCAACCTGGTCTTGAACACCTCCAAGGACGGGGCATCCACAACCTCCCTGGGCAGCCTGTTCCAGGACCTAACCACTCTCCTAGTAAAGAACTTCCCCCTAACATCCAACCTAAATCTTCCCCCTTTCAACTTAAAACCATTTCCCCTAGTCCTGCTATTATCAGCCCTTTCGAAGAGTTTACTCCCCTCCTGGGAGTAAGTTCCCTTCAGGTATTGAAAGGCTGCAATGATGTCACCCCGCAGCCTTCTCTTCTCCAGGCTGAACAAACCCAACTCCCTCAGCCTGTCCTCATAGGGGAGGTGCTCCAGCCCCCTGATCATCTTCGTGGCCCTCCTCTGGACCCTTTCCAAAATCTCCATGTCTTTTTTGTGCTGAGGGCTCCACACCTGGACACAGTACTCCAGGTGGGGCCTCACAAGAGCCGAGTAGAGAGGGACAATCACCTCCCTATCCCTGCTGACCACCCCTCTCCTGATGGAGCCCAGGATCCCATTTGCTTTCCGGGCTGCCAGAGCGCACTGCTGGCTCATGTTAAGTTTCTCATCTATCAGGACCCCCAGGTCTTTCTCTGCCGAGCTGCTCTCAAGGACAACTTCTCCCAGCCTGTACAGGTGCCTGGGGTTCTTCCGGCCCAAGTGCAAAACCTTGCACTTTGCCGTGTTGAACCTCATCAGGTTCACCCGAGCCCAGCTTTCCAGCCTGTCAAGGTCCCTCTGAATGGCATCCGTTCCCTCCGCCGTATCGACTGCACCACTCAGCTTGGTGTCATCAGCAAACTTGCTGAGGGTGCACTCCATTCCCTCATCGATGTCATTAATAAAGATGTTAAAGAGCACCGGTCCCAAGACAGACCCATCTCACTGCTTAAATGTCAAAAGCAGTTTGATACTTGAATATAAGTTGGGAGTTTTAACTTTAAGGGTGATTTGGTAAAATTTTTCATGCGCACTTTTTCAGAACAATGAGCATAATGCTTTTAATAAGGTTTATATACTGAATATTAAAATATTGTTATGAACAGCTTGCATTAATTCACTAAACGGTAGAGCACTTCAGGAGTAAATGTTTGCATGGATCAGGTCAGAGCACGTTCAATCAAACTGGACGGTTGTAAATCTCTGGAACCTGATATGATGGCACCATAAGAGCTAAGGGAGTTGGCAGATGAAGTTGTGAGGCCTAGAATTGCTCCTCTATCACGTCAAATGAGAAAAGTGCCCAAAGGTTGGAGGAAAGCAAGTGTCTCTTCGGTCTTCAAGATGTGCCAAAAGGAGGGCCTGAGAAGTTACAAGTTGGTCAGCCTCACCTCCTTCCCTAGGCAGCCTGTTCTAGTGGGTAGCAACTCTGCCTACAGCAGAGGGGTTGGAACTAGATGATATTTAAGGTCCCTTCCAAGGCAACCAAATTTTATTTTTTTTGGTGATGAATATGTGCTCCAGTGGCTGTTATTTTGCCCAATACCTTCCTATAGATTTTAATTATGAAAAAAACGTATTGCTCTGAAAGACAGCTGTGAGTGGTATTTCCTTCCATATCTAGGAACTCATTTCTGGAAGAGGTGAAGGGGTTTTATCTTAAGATTTAAGGGAAACAGCCGATATATTGTGATGATACAGCATCATGTCTTCTGTTACTTGTTCTTTTGTTTTGTTCTTTTGGAGGTAGAGTATCAAAACTGTGTTGACTATTGAAGAGGTTAAGGAATTGTTTAACTTAATAAAACAGAGCTGGCTTCCTCCCCTCCCCTCCCCT
>JAPSGF010000086.1:3095490-3112481 GCA_035772895.1 Perdix hodgsoniae
TTCCCCCTTTCCCCTTTTCTTTCTATTTACTTAAAGTTCTTTCTAAGGTCAGTGGGATGTAAGTCTCTTAAAGCAACATAAAGGAGTCTTATTTAATGACTTCTTTCAGTAGCATAAAATGGCTGGCATAGCTCCAGAGTGTACGAATGGAAAGCAGATACCCTCTTCCCATTCAGCTGCAAGCACTCATCCTCCTCAAGATACCTTGATCTCTCTGCTCTAAACTCTTCTAAAATTCATTAAGCACTACTCAATTACGTCAGCATGCTCTTTAAGATTGGATAACATTCCCTGAAGAGTGATATTTCCCTCTAGAAAGGGCACATTATGAATAGCTAGTATTGTCAAGAGGAAAATGTCTTGTGGTGTACATGGGATGCAGGCATCTTTACATGTTATACAAACTTCTGTGGATCCCTTTAATATTTTTTGTTAAGTTTGTTCACAGGAGCTGAAGGAAGATCAATCAAGCAGTGGCTTTAGAAGATGCATACAGTGGACTGTACAACGATGGAGACTTGTGTAGGCCAAGAGAGCATGCTGTGAAAAGTTTTAATCACTTTCATGCTGAGTTTGTCTTCATCAATCAGGATCATTTCAAGATGATCCGTTTTCCAAAAATACAAGTTTTGGGTTGTAATACTGAAGTGAGCAATGATGCTTGAAATGCTGAAAGCGTAACTGTCAGTTTAGACACTGTGGTCTTTTCAGACACCTGTAGATGGGAAGGGTTTTTATATGTGCTCTAGGCAAATTATTTGCAGAAAACACTATAGTGATTAGAAAAATGCAGTGCTGAAATTATAATGGGGGAGTTTTTGAATATTGCCGTTACAAATAGATTCAGGTAATCATTCTGTAATCTAGGTGAATTCAGGGAGATGTGGAGTATGAAGCACATTTTGATAGATAGTTTCAGTTCCCCCTTGGCTTACATCTTTCTGGACCAAATATAAATTCTTATATTTCTTTTTCAAACTTTTATTTGGGAACTGAGCACCAAGTGCAGTTACAACAATCTTGCAATTATTTGGGCTGGCATTAGCTCATTATCAAGGGAAGAAGGGTAGTTGCTCTCATCTGTTTTCATAGATCAGAGCTTCTCAGGCAAGTGGAAGTGTGAATCTGACAACCAAGTGAGAAGGGAAGGAGATGCCCTGAATTTGAAGGGACACATCACCCATAAACATGCACCAGGCACACTTGCACAGTGGCTATCTATTTTGTGTCAACCTTTCCCTGGGTTAGGAAAAGACTAGAAAAATTTGCACTTGATCAAAAAGTGAGAGGGGTTGGATATGTGATAGTCAAACTTTGCTATAATAGTTACGGGGATGTTGTTCTACTTCACTATGTAGTGCAGGTTTAAACCAGCACGATCTGTTTTCCAGAGAGGAAGAAGGGGAGATCTTAAAGATGATTTCTTAGCCAGAAAGCTGAACATATGGAATGCATGTTATGTTTCTTTAGAAAGTAAAGGTGGTCTTTCCTGTCCTCTTTGCAGCTAGCAGTTTTGACATCTTGAACAGTTATGAGATATAAAAGCGGGTGTTCTTGGGGAAAAAGAATACAAGAAAACTGTTTTCATATTGATGTTTTCTTACTAACTCCATCCCAATTTACTGTATAATTTTCAGACTTGAAACTTTTGTGTTTCTCTCCTCCTGTGTAGTTTTAGCAGGCACTCAGGATGGACTTGAAGGGTAGTTACTATAAGTAGAACCATTTCTTACTTGTTTCTGCTCGAAGTATGAATGTTATCGTGGCTCATAAAGAGACTGCTTCATGATGTGTGAAAAATATACCAGAAAAATATAGGTGCCACCAAATTAATCTAGGAAATTTTGTTCTTACTACTCTGATTCATGTAGATTTGTATCCCTGCATTTTCCACAGCTTTCAGCTTTCATTCTATCTATTTCTCAAAAAGACACAGACTGTGGACTCTGCAGTAGTAGGGGTTAGTGTGTCCTTGCATTTGACTGCAGCACTAGGATTTTCCCATCACAGATTTAGGAAACAAATCAAAATATGCATGTGCATGTGTTTGTATACAACTTACACTCTTGATTTCCAGTGCTGGCAGATCCACCCGTAGCTTTGAGCAGTTGAACTGCTGTCAGACCATCTGTGTGCAATCTCCAGTTCTGCTGGGGGCCCCTCCTATACTGAACCTTTTACTAAGCTGCCTTTGTTATAAGTGAGGATTTAAAGCCTCAGTTAAAGTGATTTTAAAGTCGTTTTTCCTTACACCACAGATTCTCTCACATTTACCAATCAACTGCTTGCTACTGTCTACAATTCAATAACCATATTTCTTCTCTAATATTTGTTTACAAAGATCTTGGTACTGGATTTTTGAAGATGATTTTCAAGAATTCCTATGATCTGCATTATTTTCTCCTTTATCAAAAGGGTCTTCTGAGTATAGGCTGTGTTCCTTTGAGTTGCTAACATTCAAGTCAGATGGAAGCTTTCATTGTTTTGATACCTACTAGGTGACTCCAAAAGTAAATCCTCCTATTTATTTTCTTGGAAAGTACAACAAATAGAAAGAACATGCTTACAGTATTTAATAGAACAAATTCTCAGGTACAAAACACTATTTTTCAACATAGTCACCACCATTAGCAATGCATTTTCACCAGTGATTAACAAGAGCCTTCATGCCACACTTATAAAAATATGCATCACTGGTGGTGATCCACTGTTTCACAGCTGCTGTGACAGCATCATAGCTAGAAAAATGTTGCCCCATGAAGTCCATCTTTCATCCAGATCTTCACATCAATGGTGCAGCCTCACCTTGTGTACTGCGTGCAGTTTTGGACATCACACTACAAAAAGGAAATGAACTATGAGTATGAAAAGTAGGGCTACAGAGATGATGAAGATTCTAGAGGGGAAGACATATGAGGAGTGGTTGAAGTCTCTTGGTTTGTTCAGCCTAGAGAAGAAAAGTCTGAGTGGGGACTTCATGGTTTGCCTACAGTTTCCTCACAAGGAGATGCAGAGGGGCAGGTGTTGATCTCTCTCTGGTGACAGCAATTGAACCCGAGGGAATGGCATGGAACTGTAACAGGGTAGGTTCAGGTTCAATATCAGAAAAAGGTTCTTCAACAATAGAGCCTGGAACAGGCTCCCTAGGGCAGTGATAATGACACAAAGCTTGCTGGAGATCAAGAAGTATCTGGACAACACAACACTCTCAGACATATGGTCTGATTTTTAGATGGTTTTGTGTGGAGTCAGGAGTTGGACTTGATGATTCTTATGGCTCCCTTCCAGCTTGGGATATTCTATGATTCTATGTTCAGCCTGAATATACGGAAGTAAGAAGGCACCAAATCCAAACTAAAAAGTGGGTGTGGGGTAGGACAGCTCATCCAAGATTGGCAATGTGCTCCACAGTCTTCAAACTGGTATTGATGCCTGGCATTATTGTGCTGTGATAAGAGAGTTTATCTTATTCTCTAGCCTGACTCTGGAAGTTTGAGCCTTCAGCTTAGTCAGCACTGCAGTGGAGTGGTCAGAGTTGATGGTTTGTATGGTTTCCAGGAAATCCAGAAGGATTGTTCCTGTCCTATCACAAGACAGTGCAAGTGCCTTTACCTACCATGGGCTGAGTCTTGAACTTTTTCTTCGATGTAAAATTCTCATGTTGCCACTCCATAGACTGCATTTAGACTTTGGCTTACAGTGGTGACCACATTTTGTCACAGGTAATGATGCAATCCTGGAAACTGTCACCTTCAGTCTTGTATTGGTTCAATAGGTCCTAAAAAACTTGCATACAGAGTTTTCTTTCTGTTCCCACGGGAGTATCTGTGACCCACCTAGCACAAACTCTGTGATATTCCAGTGTTGCCACTATCATTTCCAAAGCACTGAAGCCAATGTGAAGCTCTGTACACAGTTCTCTGGTGACAGTCCACCAATTCACCTGGATTAGCTGATTGAGACAGTGTTAATTTCATGATGTGACAGCCACACGTGGCCATTAGGAACATGGCCTACTTTTCACGTCACTGTTGACACTGCACAAACACCACTCTCAGCCTTACTATGCTCACATTCACTGTTTCATTTCCATAAACACCTAGCAAGTGTTGATGAATGTAAATAGTTGTATTTTCCTTTCTGCAAGGAGTAATGCAATTACTCACTTTTGTTTCAGACACATTCTGATGTCAGATGCCATTCTGTCAGTCTGCCCCTCTGCTGCCATCTGTTGCACAGCAACAAAATTGAACAGAACACTGGCAGGAAGGTTCATCATCTGCTGCTATACTACAAACATCTGCCTCTGATTTCATGGACCAACAAAATAGGAGGCATTACTTGCAGAGCAGCCTGAATAATGATGTCAAGCCACTAAATGTCTAGCTAGCTCCTCCAGCAATTCATCACAGTTTCCATCATGATGTATTCTGGAAGCCTTTAATCTACTTAGCTACATCACTGATGGCCAGTAAGAGATCACTCTTTTGCCTGTTTTCCAATCCTTGCCTCCTTGTATACTCTTACTATTCTTGCTGACATGCAGCGCTGAGACTGTAAATGTTTTTGACCCATGTTTGACAAAAGGCATCAGCAGATGACTCTGACAGTTTCTTCACTTGCTTGCAACTTGCCCCCTATGTCAGATGAGGCTGATTTTGAAGCAACCTGCTCTGTACTGTATTCTCAGAGACTGCAACCAAGTCACTGAAGGGACCATGACATTTTTTTTCCTTCCCTTGTATGTAGCAAGACCTCTTCATCTTGTGCTGCTTAGAGTTTTGCCAGCTTTTTCTGCTCTAGAATGAAGGATTCTTGTGATGTTTTTTTTTCTTCTCTCTTCAGCAACCAAAAAATTAATCCTGAAATAAAATACTGTTGACTAATAATCTCTTCTAATGGACATTTAGTAAATAATCTAAAATGGTATAGGATTTTATTTAATTCCTATGCCTAATTTACCTAGTTTCTACATCTACAGCTAATCACTTAATTTTGGACAAAAAGAAAAATTACTAACTTTTCCCGAATGTTCTGTCTTTAATAAACATTATTTCTTCTGAATACATGTTCTCTTGCTGCCGCCATTTTTCCTCTATGAAATTAACTAAAAAATTAACTAAAATTAATTAAAAATGGGTTAATTACTTTATGTTAATAATGAAAAAAGCAGTTTCTAAACAGCTTCTGGATAGCTAGCTAGTTCAATTGCAGAAATGTGATGTTATTAGCTAAAACTAAAAATAAAAGTGCCTCAACTTTAGTTTGTACTATCCTGGAATTGCTGGATACCTAATGTCACAAAGAAACAAAGTCCACTAAGGTCTGTTTTCAAGAGAGCTGTACTCCAAGTACTGGAATAAAATTGAAGATTAAGCTAAAAGGCAGCTAGTATTCTAAATAATATTAGCTAGCTAGTGTCATCAGGTCCTTCATTTCATAGTTTATTCTTTTGACACTGTTTTATTTCCAGAAGTTTTTTTAAAATCACCTCACAGTGTTTTGTGAAGAGTAAAATCTCCTGGGCTCAACGCTCCCCAAGGCAATTAGTCACTGCTAACTTTTGTAATAGGGCTCCAAGTTAAAAAAGTACTTAAACATTGCTCATGTGTTCATTGCTCTCCTCTGAACTGAGACTATAATCTCCAGTTTGTGCATGAGCAGTCATGTCTTCATCAGTGCTCTACTTTTGAGCAATGTGTTGGAGGTACGTAGTGCAGTC
Source organism: Perdix hodgsoniae (assembly GCA_035772895.1). Lineage (NCBI taxonomy): Eukaryota > Metazoa > Chordata > Aves > Galliformes > Phasianidae > Perdix > Perdix hodgsoniae. Next base: position 3,101,213 of record JAPSGF010000086.1, read on the forward strand.
TGGTGACTGTCTGCAGTCGTTCACTGAACTCACAAATATTTCTTGATGCTAACTGGAATGATTGCAGGCATGATAGGTTGGCCCTCATCTTGCTATTGAGAATTCACTAAGATAAATTTCAGTTCAGTTGCTGTTGACTCCTACCGAACTGGAGGGAATCACAGAGTCACAGAATGGCCAGTGTTGGAAGAGACCTCATGGATCATGAGTCTCCAAGCCCCCTGCCACATGCAGGGCCACCAACCTCCCCATTAACACTAGACCATTTAACTGGTTTCATATGGGTGCTACATACAATGCTTGATGAGGTTAAAATGCTCTATTTCTGAAAGGTAGTTGCTCTAAAAAAAACAGCTGCAAGAACCAGTCAATTTAACCTTTTCTAAAGGAAAAAGACCTGCAAACATGGACAAGTTGTTTAGGACTACAGAAGAATACATTACAATAAATGGCATTTAACATACTCTTTATCTGTCATTGCATATCCCTGGTTTTCCTGGCTTGATGAAAAGACGAAGAATTGCTAGAATCACTTCATCACTGCCAGCTGCTTTTAGGAAATCTTACTGTCTATATATTCTACTATATATCTATATCATCTGCACCTCTCTTTTCGACACAGTCTCAGAAAAATAAAATGAGATCTGGGAACTGAGATAGGTAGCTTCAGTGTATGTCGTTCACTTACACAAAATTTTTTATCTTTTCAATACTGTCATTATTAATACTGTCATTAATAACTATTGACTTTCCTAGCTGTACTTTGTGCACAGTTTTCTAGACTGCAAATGATTAACAGGCAAAGAACACATTCTACAGACACACCATTGACTTATGTCTGAGGTTAATTAAAACTGGTGATGGATCTGTAGAAGTACTTACAATACAGTATAGAATTACATTTAACCTATCTGGAGTAGTAATAGCTTTGATTTCTCTGCCCATAAAAGGGCAGCCACAATTCACATAAACATTAACAATTTTTACATAAGTACATATAAAAATGGGACAGTAGAAGTTGCAATACCTTTGCAACTTTGCTTTAAAAAATGTTTCTAATTTTGTAATGTTTGGCAAACTTTTATGGTTCCCTTCTGCATCTTTATTCCAGAAAGCTTTTACCTTCACATACTATGACTAGAACCCAGAAGCAGGCTATGACACGCAACCTTCTGTGATTAAATTTTATCAGATCAGCAGAAATACACAGTGAGGGTGGGAACTAAACTTTCAATTGTTCATTATTTACCAGCTTTTGAAAACTGTGTAGAGTACATGCACTATTCCACTGGAGACTCAACAACTCCAGAAGCCAAAGCTGAAAAACCAACTGCTTGAACAGGTGCCTAAATCCAAGATAAGAATTTTTTTTTTTCTCATACCTCACTCAACCTCCTGTTACTTTCCTTTCTTTAAACTACACTTTTCCTTATATACTTTTATTCTGCAACTGTTCCTTCCATTCTTTCCCTATGTCTCTTCCTTATTCAGCTAATTTTAGTATTGGGGAGAAGCTGTGTTTGGGTGTATTTGGACGTGGAACAGTTTCATCTAAACTTCCATGCGAGATACACCTCTGCAGAGCCTTCATAATTTGAATATATGAGACCTCCTTCTAAGCACCATTCCTCACAGTCTCCGTTTCCAAATTTTGATCCCTAAATATCCTGTTTCAGAGCTCCCCTGGGTTGGCCCTGCCTTCCCACCAGGTGCTCAGTTATTGTTTCAGGCTGTGACTTAGCGTTTCCACTACACCATGCAAAATAACTGAGGCAACATAAAATCACAAAATGATGGAAGGAAGGGACCCACAGGCTTAACCTTCCTCTTTCTTTCTTGTACCAGGAATTGTAAAAGCTTGTTTTACTTTTCTAATCATGCCCGGGTTTTGATGGATGGCGGTTCTGAGTTGCACCTGCCTTTTTCTAAGTCTGTCTGTTTTGTTCTTATTTTCCTTGTGTCTCCTCGAAAATGATTTGTTTTCAGGTAGCGTGTAGTGCTCTAATTACTGTAATTCCGTTGCATTGCTTTGCCTTTTGTCTGTGTTTAAAAAGAAATGTTGAGGAAAACAAAAGAAGAGCAATCTCTTGTGCACTAGCTACTATTTGGAATGAAGTTATCTGTTTTGTAGTGTTGTTTGTTTGTTTTGTTTTCTTATTGCTTTAGGGTACAACACTGTTCACAAGCTGTTTTTGGTGTCCTTCACAGTTTCTGAGTCCTTCAGCTCCTCATGAAGCTTTTCACTAGTCTGTCATCCTGAGCAAGCTGTTTTCCACAGTAACCACAGAAGCATATAGGATGGAATTGTCACGGTTGAAAGGAACCTCTTAAGATCACTTAGTCCAACACCCTGCTAAAGCAGCTTCCCTACAGTGGGTTGCACAGGGACGCATACAAGCTAGAGAAGTACCTCCACATATTCTATAAAATTTTGGGTGAGACTTGCACTTATTTCTTTCCTTCTGGCACTTATGTTCACAGCACTGATTGTGATGACCTGTTTTTCTCCAAGAAGCTACACCCAAACCAAGTGGAAGTCTGTGCTAGCACAAGGTCACAACTATCACTGGAAAGAGTCTCACTAGGCTTTTCCTCCTCTTTCACATGTATTCTCCCACATTTACTGCTCCTCTGCCTCCTCAGAAGAAATGTCTGCTCTTGGTCAAATCATATGCTGCTGTGCAGAACCACATGTTCAGTGTGCCAACACTGCTGATGAATCATGGTTAGTGGCATTGTTTCGTTTGCTTTTGTTATACCTTATTACCTCTCTGCTTCAGGCTGACACTGTACAGCAGCTTGTTGATGCTGAAAAGGAAGACTCAGTTTTTCCAAGAATGAAAGTAACTCTCGTGCTTTGTGCAGCAGTTCTGATGCTCATTGGATCTTTTACTAATTTAAGGTAAGGTTAGGCTAAATTAAAAATAAAAATAAGAATCTCCTTATGCATAGGTAGTCAAGATACATGGTCGCTTATTAGAATCATTGAATCATAGAATGGCTCAGGTTGGAAAAGACCTTCACGATCATCTAGACCAACCACAACCTAATCATACCACTCTAACTCTGACAACCCCCTGCTAAATCATGGCCCTGAGCACCACATCCAAATATTTTTTAAACACATCCAGGGATGGTCCTATCTACTCCTCCAGAATTTTTTATAAACTAAAACAATGAAAAAATCTGAAGTTGCTTACTCACCAAGTTTATTGGTAAAGTATGCTTACCTTCATCATCTTTTTTTACTAAATGAAAGCATTGCTTTACTGACTGTTCATTACAATATTACACACTGTTAATGAAGGGAAAGTGCTTCTGAAATGTAAAAATTCTATTACCTGCAGTGTGTCATAAAGGGGACTTCTAGGGAATTCTCAACTGTAAACCCAGTCTTCTCTAGAAAATATACATGCTCTATTTTAACACTCTGAATGGATACTGAGTGCAAGTGTGCACAAATGGAAAATGTTACTAATTCTTACATACCTGTATATTACATGCATTGTGTCAATAAATTAATTGTGTGTTGGAAATAATCAGAAACAGACATGACTGTCAAGTGATACATTTTACAGATACTTTACTCTTCCTATCTTCCTTAAGAGCATTTTGATATGGAAGTGATTCATGTAAGTATTTCAAAATGAGAAGTCAATGTTCAGATGGCTCTGCTGTTGTATTTCGTGTGGCATTTCTACAGTGAATGCATTAATTGGTAGGGTTATCATATATTCCAGGCTTCATACTCCAGCTGTTCATTTTTTCTTACTGTAGTTTTGTGGCGTCTGCATTCAGAAGATATGACACAATGCACTATATCTATTCCAGTTCCTATCACTTTGCTCCCATAGACCTTTTTGCTGGCAGCGACAGCACCAGCCAGAGATCCCCTCACAACTTCCTGCTCTGGCATTCTGCACCAAGGGTCTGGTGATCTTCACTTTTACATGGATATTTCCAGCTTGGGACCTGCACTAGTCACTGCTTTAGGGTGATGCCTAAAACAGTTGCTGGTTTTACTGTAATGAACGTTTACATGTAGATTGAAAAGTCTTCTGGGTTGAAAAGGCAGGTAAGAGACTGATCAGATCCTCTCTTCCTTCCTAATTCTGACATGCCTATGATGTTTCCCAGTCAATGCTGGGCTACTGCTATCCTTGCCCTTCCTATAATGCAGGCAGCAGAAGGCCAAGAGGAGGACAACAAGCTCCTAAAAGCAGATCTGCGCTTTCCCTCCCCTGTTTTCCCACCAAAGTGCTGTCACTGTGCCTGGAACACCAGCAATGCTGCAATCTGCTGTTTTAATTGAGTCAGAAATGGCATGTAAAAAATCATCAGCTACTGATTCAAAACCATGGGGAAGCACTGCAAGGTTTATTGCTTGCTTTTGCTAAGCAGAGGCTCTTGATGCCAGGGACTCCATGGGCACTTCACCTGTCTCTTGCAATGCATCCATGGATGCTGCATGCTGCTCTTTGAATTGGGCAGCAGGTGGTGAATTAAGAATTCAGCTGCCAAGAAGAAAAAGCTGTGTTTTCTTCCTTTTTTTTCTTTTTTTTTTTTTCCTCCTACAGCTTTATGGCTGCTAAGGACAGAAGATGCAGCAGTAGCTAAAGCCACTGCTGCTGCCTTGGGGGCTCTTGTCCTGTTACTGCCATTACTGTCTGTTTTGCTGTTACCTTGCTTCTGCTGCTTGCACAGCTGATTCCTGTGCTTTGCTAGGAATTTTAACATATTTTGTGAGGTGGACAGCTGATGGTGATTTGGAACTGACTGAAAGGCAAGAAGAGTAGCAATAGCCTTCTCCTCTTCCCTCCCTCTTGTTGTTTTTTTTTTCTCCTATGTTTCATCGATTGTTGTTTTGTCACCAGTCTGCCTCACACTGACCCCAGCCAAATTCATGTTGTCTTAGGATTTATTCCTCCAGGCAAAATAAAGCAGCTGATAAAGGCTTCCTTTAGTATAAAATCTGGTGTTTTCACTTCCCTTTCAGTATATGTTTCTGATGTGTTCCGTTAATGTCCTAAGCAGACTCCACCTGTCCTTGTCTTCCTCTTCTCTATTCAGCTTAATGGCTAAGTTTCTGAATCCCTTCCTATTAGAATATCTCATGTCAAATAAGAAGTCTAATTTTTAAAACCGCTGTCCAATTCTTTTGGCTGATAATAGCTATAATTAAGTTCTGTGGTCACAGTTACAAGCAAGTGTAATTAAATTTCCAGTTTCATTGTATAAGTTCATCACCATAGACACGAGGCAAGACTTCCTATGTGTAGTATGTAGAGATGCTGATTAGAGGAGCACTGATTATATTTAAATGTGGTAATGCCTATCCTGTTGTTATAGCTGGTATGTGTATTTATCTTACAGAGTCAGACGTTATGTATGCTTGTGGTGGTAGATTTGCTAGCACCCCTCTCGAACCTGTTTAATTGCTAGTGATCATCTTGGATTGGTATTTCAGGCTTTGCATGAATTGGTGTCTTTCTAACATTATGTTCCAGAGGAAATTACCTCTGATTAGCAGTTGATTGAACTCAGTGGAAGAAAAAGATAAATATCTGGAGAACTAGAATAGAAGGACGGAAAATCACAGGAACTGACATTTCCTTTGTACTGTACAAGCATGCCTTTCCCCTCATGTGAAGGAAGTCTGGACTTGGCAGCCTTGCAGGCCTCAAGAGCATGATGCAGAATTCAATCAGACCCTCCAGTAATCCACAGTAAAAGTTCTGAGATCGGTCTGAATTTGAATACTAAAATAACAGTGATATTCAGATGAGGGACTCAGCCCCTTTCTATCTTTGGAAAGCATTCAAAAATACCTTGCCCAAGATTTTCAAACCAAGAAGTAATAATTTTGTAATGATACTTAATTTTTCTCAAGATCCATTATGAATGTGCTGTTGCACAATTCAGCCTTTCTAACAGTCTGTTAAAAATTCACTTGAGACTAAGGTTCTCTTGAAACATGAGGGAAACTTTTGTGGTCTTACTCTAACAAGAAGTGGCAAAATACCTTTAGAAACTTTGACTTAAAAACAATGAAGCCAGAAAACAAGTTATGTATGGTTTATTGCAGATTAATGTATGTTTTAATGATTTATATTTTCAGAACATTACGATGGGGGAGAAAAGCCCTGAGAAAGATGTTCATCCCATCTTTGTTGAGATGAAATTCTAAGCTTTTTTCTTTTTTCTTTCTTTCCACTGTTTTACTAATCATGCTCTGTTGTTATGTGAGAGCAAAATGAGAAACCTAAAGTACTTGCAGCCAGGTCTCCAGAGCAGAGGACTCAGGGAAGTTTCCTCCTGTTGCAGTGAGATGCTTTCTCATCGAATCCAGGTATGAATCTTTGGAGCTTTGTCATGGTGATGTTGGTGAAGTATGGATAAAAAAATTGCATGCATAGAGGATTTGTAAAGCCATGGAGCATAACTGGCTATATTGTTGTATGGGAGCTGCTGAATCACAGCCTGAACCTTTGATTAGTTATCTGAGGCGAGCAATGTGTCAGCCCTGGGAGCACAGGTGAAAGCAATTCACCTGTGCTGCAGGAAGGGGTGGAGCCAGGCTCCACCTCTCCAGACCCATTTAGGCTCTGACTGCCAGGGAGGAAGGATCTCTTCTGAGAGATCCACTCCTTTGGAGCCCTTTACAGTGAGCCCTCTACACAGGTAAGTGTTCCACCTATTTTCTCTTTGTTCCCCTTGTGCCTGACTCTTTTGTTGGTTTACTTTCACACCTTGACTATACGTCTATTTTTTTGACTGTACCTTTCAATTATATTATTTTTCCTTGATTGTACAATTGTTAATCTTAGTAATGCATAGTGATTACTTGACACAAACAAACTTACTTCCAGCCATGAGTTGCAATGAAAGTAAAATTTGTTTGGACCCAGTTTAATCTGTTTAACACTGAGGAAACAAAAAATAAAAACATATTGTGGTATCCCTGTGGATTTATGGCTGTATGTCTGGATGCGCTTCAGTATTACTTCATTTCTTTATGATTTGGTGGCTGCTGAGTCAGAGGAAAGGTGACAAGGGTTGTCCTTCCTCTCTCTTGCTCCAAAGTACTCTGTCTGGTTTTGCATCGGTGCTCTCCTTAGTAGGGGTGCAGCCAAACCTGTGCAAATCACCCCAAATATTCCCAGAGAGCTGCAGCTGTGCTTTATGTGGTTATCAAGATCCATATCAGTCCTGCATCACCTGTTTTATTACACAAAGATATGCAGAAAATCACGTTTTCTCTCCTGCTTTACTGTTGTGTTGACCTGTGTCAGTTGTGGCATATGAGCTTGTATCTTTCTGTTTTCTGTGGGTTTAGCATCCCCATCATGCCTGCTGCATTTGCTCTGTGGCCGCTTCAGTGGCGTGTGGCTTTCACATTCATACTTAAACCAGCGGGTTGTAATGGTGGCCTTGCTCTTGCAGGCCTGCAGAGACAGCTTTGTTTTTGCACAAATGATAGGACTTTCTCAGGCCTATAGCTGATGTGTGATTTAGTGTTCCAGCCCATGTCATACCTCGCTACCAGCAGTACATGAAATAGTGTCTGTGTATGGCAGATGTTAAATTGTATAAGTCAGATTTGCATCCCTAGTAAGAGAAAGATGGTGCTCTGTGGATTGATATTAGTGTGCCTGGATGAATGAGATTATGCATTACTCTCTGAAGATGGCAGCAGCTGAGTACAGAAAATATTTTTACTAATAAAAAAAAATGCTGTTTAAGCACAAACTCTAGCTTATCTTTTCCATTTGCTGTTTTGTCCTTTCTCAAGGTCTCCTCTCATGTTCATTCAGATTGGTATGATGTCTTTCATTGCCAGACTTCACAGCAGAGACTAAGCTAGAAGCTAATACCAAACATACTCCCTCCAGGTGGAGAGGTTGCTCTGTGGTGTTTTGCTTGGCCACTCTGCTACAGTTCATGTATCAGGATGTATTTGGGCGTCTGCCTGCTGAAGAGGACACACACGTGTCAGTGCCCTGAGCTGAAGACGATCTCTTCATGAGATATATAATCAGATCCATTTGTGTTGCTGTTCCCTTATTTACTTCTCTTCGAGTAAGCTATTTTAAGGCTCGTCTAGACTGGAGCAAGTGAGGTGGTTCTGTTGTGAGAGGTGTGAGGGGTAATGGCAAGCAGATGACCTGGGTCAGTCCCTCCTAGCTGGTGATAGTCTGTGTACAGGACACCTTTGGCTTTTTGACAAGCAAGAAGACTTCCACCGGTATCATTTCAGGCACAGCCATTAGTATGGAGGGTCCTTGGCTCTAAATGCTCATTGTAATGATTGGAGCAGGGTGGTATTTCACACTGGTGTGTTTTGGAAGTGAGAGACACTGCACAGCATAAAGGAGCTCCACAGTGCAAGAAACACTGACAGTGTTAACACGAAAAACTAAATCCAAATTAATTTATTCAAGTTAATACCGTAGCTCCACTACATCTCCATAGTGGAGATCTGCTTTATTTTGATCCCTTTACTCCTTTGAGTCCATCAGCTTTCAGCAACAGTTGTTTTCTCCTGTTCTCTGTCACTGTGCCTCTGACATATCTTGCCTGTTGCAGTAAGAAATTTTAGCATTATATTAAATGCACTGAGTTCACAAAATGTAACTTCTTTTACCCAGTAGAATTTGTGCCAAGGACTACTTATAAAGATTATTATTTTTTTTCCTCATAGGGCTTTAAGTTGATTTTAATTAAGACTGATTTGAAATTGGAAAAAATAACAAAAGCATCACCAATGCCCCATCCCTGCAGGCATTGAAGGCCAGGCTGGACGTGGCTCTGGGCAGCCTGGTCTGGTGGTTGGTGACCCTGCACATAGCAGGGGAGTTGAAACTGGATGAGCATCGTGGTGCTTTTCAACCCAGGCCATTCTATGGTTCTGTGATTCTATGATTCTATGAATGCTACTAGTTGGGGACCAAATTAGGCCTTCAACATAGCTCAGAAATTTTCAAAAAAAAAAAAAAAGAACAGAACTGGCTTCTTTTGTTCTACTAGGAAACTCAGAAATGTGCAATATTAGAAGCAACATTAAAAAAAAAAATCGAATATGATATTTTCCTTAAAAACTTTCGGACAGAATGCAGAAAAAAAGACAACATTGAGCCCATTCTCATGTGCTGAGAATAGCATTTCCCCTCACAGGGGAATATCTTTGGCGAAACCTTAAAAAGGGGGTGACTCCTAACAGATCTAGGGAAGAGTATCTGTTCACTGGTTCATGGTTATGCTATAACTTATGTAGGGTTATGCTATCACTTATGTAGGGTTATGCTTTTTAGGCTGTTTCTAGGAAGACCTCTTTTTTCTGGTTATTGAGAGTAAAAAGGTCTCTTAAGCTTGACAGCTGCAGAGCTGTGACAAAGGGGTATCTAGCAAAGCCATTCAAACATAGTGGTTGTGGGGATGAATAAACAAAAGAATTGCTCCACTGCAGGAAGGCCAAGTAGGTTTTGTAGTAAATAATCTGTATTTATTCCTCATTAAATATGTTTTTTTCCTAGTGTAATTTAATGCAGAAAAAGTAAGCTAGAGTCAGCTGTATTTTAAATAAATTCAACTATAGCATATAAGCAAAATAAACTTGAGTAATTGTTTTATCACATGTAAATGTTATTTAAACAAAAATTTAGCCATTTCTTCAGTAAAGGTAGGATTAACATCATGTAATATAATTCCTGGAGAATTCAGGTTTGATTGATACTAGACTCTAGCAATTTAAAGTTCCAGTACAGAAGAATCTAAGAGCGAGGTGGATTATAAGAAACAGATTACTGTTTGGTTTGCTTGAAGTTCTGAAGAAGACAAAGGAAAAAAAGCACAGAAAAAGCAGTTCAGAAATGAACTTTTTAAGAACACTGCAAGTTCCTTTTTTCAGGTTGGTCAGCACTTCTGATCTTTGAACGTGCATGGATTCATGGATTCTGATTTCCTCCTGTATACTTAAGAAAAAAAAAATCTATTTGATTTATTTCTGACTGCTTAAATATTTTGTATTCTTTAATATGGATGCTTGAACAAAATGATTGAGCTCTTCATATTGTTCTAATGTATTCCCTACTCACTTGCTTCTGTGAAGGAAAAAAGTGAAGTCAAATAAGAGCAGCTCAGTGATGCTTCACAACAGGCTTTTATGGAGGAGTAAGTTTTTCTGTACTGGTTATGTCAAAAACAAAGAGAAAATGTTAGTTAGAGAAAAAATGTTGATAGTATTCCCTGTGTAAGGCTACTAATAACTGCCATGTTACTGCACATCAATCTGGCTCCTCAAGGACTTCTAGGGGGGAGAAAGTCAGCATCCAGAATGTCAGCAGAATAGGAGAAATTGTTGACTGTTATGGTCTTTCCCCCCAAAGGTGCCAGTATTGCACCAGCAAGTCTGCCTATATTTTTATATGCGTGCACATGTTTATATTTTGTTTAAAAATATACTTTATTTATCCCTACTAGACGGGTTTTGGCAACTCTTTCATACAGGCTGATTTAGAACTATATCTGTACTTCATGATACATAAGCTGTGTCAAACAAAGTAAGGAAAGTAGTAGGGTATGTCGGTGTTCTCAAAAATGCATCATTTCTTCAAAGGGCCTGTACTTTCAGGAGAAGCTAGGAGTGACAGAAAGGGGGGAATCTTTTAGGGTGATTCTAAGGACAGTCATATACAAGAGCTTCAGGAAAAGAGAAGAACTCATCCCATTGAGTCTCTCACTATCTTTCATTAAATGTACCTGCAGTTCCTTAATCAGTGTTATGTGTTGCTTTAAAATATGTAATTTCTGTACTGAAGACTGCATTTTTCTCAGCTACATTTTGTGACGTTTAATTTAAAAAGAATTAAGGCATAATTATTACAGATGTTTAAAATATATCCCTTGTAAAATTGAGAACAGATACAAGAAAATGAAGTGCTGCTATTGCATTTTCCATTTGGTTGAAACTTTGCTGCATGCTTTACTCCTGTGGGAATGCACTAAATGGAGTGGAATTTTCATTTCATTTGTTATGATAGACAGCTGGCTCCTTAGATATTTCTCATATGCTTCGTTTTACTAGTGAGAGCTACTGCTTTGCTAGAAACTGTATATTTCACTTGAACTGTACAATGGGAAAATCACATGAGGCCAAATTCACCAGTAATTAATTGATTCCTCTCTCCAAACCGTTGTCAACAATGGAACCTTTTCTTGTGCAGGATTTTAAACAAAGGCTCAATTTCTTTAAGACTGAATGGAAAACCCT
>JAPSGF010000087.1:0-26536 GCA_035772895.1 Perdix hodgsoniae
CCCCCCCCCACCACAATGTGTTGCAGCAGCACAGCACCACTTGCAGGAGATGCAGGGGCAGTAGTGGGATCTGCTCATTGCTCAAGTTCTGTTCTTACTTTCAGTTCTGCACTGTATCTCCATAGTGGTGCACTGGGTAGTATTTGTCACGTTAGATTTCTTTGCTCTGCCATCTCAAGGTCAAAATAGGTGAACTGCGAGGTGTGCTTGTGGTTACACAATTAACACTTGTAGCTGCTTCTGCTTGCTGCACCTCCTCAGGTTTCGCTGCTCTTGAAGCCAGATTTTATTATTCCTGGTGATTTTATTAATAGCGGTGATTGGTGTGAGTGGCAAATCAGTGCAAGTATGCTGTATGTGCAAACCGGTGTTCCCAAAGCACGTGAGATGTGCCTAATTCTAGTTACCTAATGGATTGGCATGAAGGACTCCTGTAAAATCTGTTTTTTAACAGCCCCCTCCTCCAGCACAGTGGGTTTATGAGCTGATAATACCGACCGTACTGTTCTTCGCTCTGCTTTACTAAAATGGCATTAAAATCCATCAGGCATCTTGTAAAGTTTAATGGCTCCCAGCCGCGGCGAAGCCCTGGGGCAGCAGTGGCTGCTCTCCTCCCCTGCTCCCAGAGGCCAGAACGCCGCACGGCCGCTCAGCAGTGTGCTGTGCTGTGCTGTGCTGCTCTGTGCCCTGCGCTCGTGTGGCACACGTGGGGCTTTAGCTCCGACGCTGACATCAGTGGGAAGGGCAGCACCTGCTCTCTGAGTGTGTTCATGTGCTGGGTTGGTTTCTGGTGCGCTCTTGAGGGGATGCTGAGAGGAAGAGAAATGGAAACGGGGATGTAATTCCAGTAAAATTCTTCTTGTAGGGTGGACTTGAGATCAAAGCTATAGTAATGTGTTTGTCAGCACTTCACTCATCAAATTCCTTTCTCTCTGATGCAAGCCTCAGTAGAATGCCCTGCTGAGAACTTGAATATGGTCCATCTTGGTGAAACTCTGTAAGGACTCATCTATCTGATGACTTGCCCACTCTGGTGGTTAAGGTTCACACCTCAGGCCCACAAAGCAGGAAACACCTAAATAAAAAGCAGGGAGGAAAGAAATCTGTCCTAAGGACAAATGACAGAATCATAGAATCACCTGGGTTGAAAAGAACCACAGTGATCATCGAGTTTCAACCCCCTGCTATGTGCAGGGTCACCAACCACCAGCCCAGGCTGCCCAGAGCCACATCCAGCCTGGCCTTGAATGCCTCCAGGGATGGGGCATCCACAGCCTCCTTAGGCAACCTGTTCCAGTGTGTCATCACCCTCTGAGTAAAAACTTCCTCCTAAATGCAGATAATATACAATAATATACATGTATATATTGTTTGTTAGTGTTTCTGGAGCTTTGTATCCAAGGGTTTCACCGAGCAGCATAAATAGGAAGTACATTGGTACTTACGACCTCTTGCAAGGAAATTTTGAAATGGCCCTAACCTGACACCTCTGTGAAGGAATTTTGCTTTCCCTGTGTGAAAACCAAGAATCCACGAGAGATTCAAGAGGCTTAACCTCATTCCTTTTGCATCATTTTAAGCTAATTCTGTACAACAGTATGAAAAAACAAGCTATATATGCTTCTCAGGACTGCACTGGGATCTTAGTATGGTACTCATGCAGGACTCGGCCCTGCTCCTGGTGCAGTGCTGCAGGAGAAAGTGGCCTCACAATGGTGCATCCCTTCAGCGAAGCTTGTGCAGCCCTGGGCAGCCATATTGGTCTAACCCTCCTGGAGGTTTGGCTCCTTTTGCCTGGCTGTACGGAGTTCTGTGAGGTTGAGATCTCACCCTTCGGATGGCAGAGCCTCTGAAAATTGAACAATTTTAAAGCACAGCTTCTAAGAATTAGTGAGGAAATGAAGAAAATGCTTCTGTTTCAGTGTTCCTTGAAATGGACAGGGAACGTGTTGCTGTTCCCATCTTGTAAGCTGAGCAAGTGCTTTGGCTTGATTTAGGCAGACAGTTATCTCCTGCCTCTGCCAGGTCTCTTGGATTTTTCCCTGTGGGGTTTTGTTTGTTTGTTAATCAAGAATGTGGGAAGGAGTGAATTAGCAGCAGTAAAACTTATCCTTTGTGCATTCCTCAAACAAGTATGCCCCTGTGAGGCACTGGGGAATATAACTAAGGGGGGGCTGCGTAATGGCTCTGAGCAAATGGGCCGCAGGTCTCCGACAGGCAGTGCTCAGCCCTGCAGCATCCCTGCAAGTGCTCTGCTGCAGGAATCAGCACATCCCATCCCGGTGAAAAGCAGGCATGGTCCCTGGGAGGGGGCTGCTCAAAGGATGTTGTCCCGCTTCCCGAGGGATGTTGCTCTGAAAGGGGGAAGAATTGAGGTATTCAGCTGTACTTTGGGTGTCATGTGGGATGAGAAGCAGTTTGCTTGAGCTCAAAACATGCTGTTTCATATTGCTAGAAGCTCTGATGCTGCATAAACCTGGGTAGGTTGTGGGAGACAGTCTGAGATTTTTTAAAGTACAAGATCAGGATGGGAAGTACATGGGATGCAGTGACTTGCAGAACATTTTAGTAGAAGAAAATCTTTGACTTTTTTAAATGAGCCTCATCTGTAGTATTTTACAGCACTGATCGGGGGAGGCTGAAAGTGTTCCTGTGTGTGCTGAAGGCAGTGTGGTCCTTGGTTGTGTGCCATGCTTTGGGTAGTCCTTAAGCCTAAAGTCTTGCCAAACATCATTATGTATCTGTATATTTATATATACATACAGAGATATGTATATATAAATGTGAGTTTTGATTAAATACATATATATGTTTTAATAGAAGCACTGTGATATACAACATTAGCTGATAAATAAGAGTTGGTGCCTGTGAAGTTAAATTCTAATTGATCATCAGGTATATCATGAAAGAAGTACAGCTGAGCTTGCCAGGAGCACTGTCACATTCATTGTTATATTAATTTCCTATGTAAGGGGTTACTTCTTGTTTGGAGAGTGCATAGTGGTCTTTAAGTTCTGTCTGTGCTTCTCTGTGTTAGTAAATTGCAGAGTTAATAAAAAGTGTGCATTCACCAGTTGCTGATAAACTTGGAACTATAAGGTCATTGAAATAACAGCATACCAAAACAATACTTAATGTTTATTTTTACTATGAACTGCTTTTTCGAAACCCAAATTACCACTGCAGTTAGTACATTGTGCCGCATAAAGATCCAACTGCATTGATCCATCACATTTAAAGGTTACAGTGCAGCTCAGGAAATCCCCCAAGGGTCTGCTGGAAGCTGAGGACATAGGATGCTTCCATGCAAGGATCATCCATGTGTGTCCTCCTGCTGGGCATCATCATGAGTGCAGCCCAGCCTGGCTGCTGCCCTGTGCAGAAGGATTTGGGAGGCTTTCATTTTCCTGACCCAGGTGATTGTCACTGGCACACCCTAATGCCAGCTTCAGGACAGGGTGGAATGCAAATGACAGTATTAATTTGCAGTACAGAACAGTACACTTCACTCCTTTGTCAGTTTAATGTTTCTCCTTAGCATCCAGATTTGGCTGCTATTGCCTACAGATTGCTGAACTGGTTGGGTCTTGCTGACCTGGTACAGATATCATTGTTGTAATAGGCCTATAAAATCTGCTGCCATTGCTAGGACATGTGCAGACTGCATGTAAACCATCCTGATAGTGAGTCTTAGGAACCATGTAGTCTTACAAGCAGAACAGAACCTCCATGCTGGTACCCATTTCTCATCAATTGAAGGGCTTTCTACACCCTCCTGTTGGTGTAAGGTGGTTTGCAAATGAACTGCAGTAAACATACCTTTGCACTGCTTAAACAAGATGATGTATAAGAGTCTGACTTGCCTCTGTGGGCAGGCAGGCACATGGCTCAAATACCTGCTCCCTCCTGGCTGGTTCTCCTTCTTGGAGGATCTTGAAAGGTGTGGCCTCAGCCAGCTCGAACTCCTTCTTGCCTGTACTTTAACCTCAGGCTTCCAGCTGAGGAGCAAAGCATACGTTGGGCTTCATGTCTTAAAAAGCCTTAAGAAATATTTTCTGGAGCTTATTGAGCAAAATCTTTAAAACACTGAACCCCCAGAACTGAAAGCTTAATCCTGTGGTTTTGTTGAATTGTTCCATGTTTTTCAGTCTGGTGAATCCACGGAATCAATGAAATCAGAATCTTCAGAGATTTGCACAGCGCTGTTCTTTCCTCACCTTTCCTCAACCTCAGGTATTCAGCAGATGTCAGACCTGTGGCTTGCCGTGCACGACGTGCTGCAGTAGCCATTGTAAATTCCAGTGTGCTGAAGTGTTGTCTTTTCAGTGCCCACAGCAACATGACACTGGCCACACACTCCCAACAAAAGTCTTTTCCTATCTAGACTGCTGTTCTGAGAAGCAGGGGTGCATTAATCAGATGAAGCTTAGGAATTAATCTGCAAAGAATGTTGTATTCCAGGTGTCACAGATGTACATATCCTCATGCTTTGGACAGAGCTTTTATTTAGTGATGAAAAATTGAACGAAATACTCTCTTGACTAAATTGTCATGTCATTTTTCCTGCTGAACTGCAGGGCCTCAGTATGGGTTCAGGCTTCTGCACTTCCTGGCCGGGTGGACAGTGAGCAGAGGGAAGATGACTGAGAAACCTAGTGCATGCTTTTTTTCCTCTGAGCCTCTACTGGACTATGTAGAACGCCGTTTATGCTCTCGGCATCTGCTAATTGACCAGACCAGTTCTTAGCCAACATGGTAAGAAGAGTGGGCTGCTCTTGCACAAATCAGAGGTCAGTGGGCACCTTCAACCACACAGACAGCAGCTTGGTGCTGGCCCTCTGCAAACAGGAGAAGAGACACTGGTGTCTGCTCTGTTAATTGGAGAAGGAAGAAAGTTGCTAAATTAGATATGGAAAAGACAGTCATAGAGTCACAGAATGGATTGGGTTGGACTGGTCCTTAAATATCATCGACTTCCAGCCAACCTCCTGCCATGGGCTGGTTGTCAGCCACTAGATCAGGCTGCCCAGGGCTCCGTTCAGCCTGGCCTTGAGCTCCTCCAGGGATGAGGCTCCTGTAACTTCTCTGGGCAACCTCTGCAAGTACAGTGTGCCTTTAAAGCTTAGCAAGTAAGGTGGATCTTGGTTATTTATTTTTTTAATGTATTTAGTCAGTTAATGGACTTTAAGGAGCTCTGTTTGAAGCTAGGCCTGCGTAACACAGTGGGAATCCTTGACTGAATCCCAACCTGACATCTCTGTGGAAGCCCTCAGATGAGCACTGGGGAGCAGCGGTGCCTAACACAGTGTGCAGAGCTCATGAATACGCCAGTAGCATGGCTCTGCTTTTTAAGGCCAGATGGGTGCCGAGCTCAGGCCTTGCACCAGATTTGCAGAAGAATGGATTAATGACTCCCAGAGATGTTCTGAGCACAAAGTGTGTGGTGACCCAGTGTCCCTGGTTGGGGTTGACACTGAAGTACCAGCTTAGTTTGCAGGAGGTGATGCTCTTCTGTGGGGTTCTTTTTCCATCCTCTCCTCTGTGTGCTGTGTTGGCACCTCCTGCTCTATTTTAGTCCCCTTTCCATGGGATGTTTATGCTGTTGGAATGCTGAGTACAGAGTGGCCTGGTCCCAAATTGAAAGCAGTGCTTTCCGAATTGAGCAGCATGCCCTTTCCTGTTGCAGATCATGCCACCTTCCCTTTTGGTGTCTGTTGGCAAACACTTGGGCATAACAGCCCATGGCTTAACAGAATTCCTTCACAGATGAATTAATTCCCGGTCTGTTTCTCTTCTCAACACACGTGGTAGTTCAGCCACATGTACATGCCATGGAGCATGCAGCTGTGGTTCTGGAAACTCTGCTCAGCCACTGGATCATAACTGTAAAAAAAGCATAATGCTCTTCCTTCACAGCAGTTTAATTTGAGCCTTTCTTGAAAAACAAACAAACAAACACCAAAAATCCCACACATGTGATCTGTTTAAAACTGACTTTTTTTGTCCTAAAAAGTGCATCTCTCAGGAACGGATGAGATTTTCCCTTTTTTGTCTCTCTTTGCCTATTTCTGGAAGGAGAGGGTTGTTCCGGGCTTTCATGGAGTGCTGCGTTCTGAGATGGAAACTGCATCTGTGGAGCTGTGTGCATCCTGCTAGATCACAGCAGAGTGGCTCAGTGACTAGTTTTACTCGTTAAGCCTAGCTTATGTTACACCAGTTTTTTTTCTACATAAATTAGTGTAACTAATTATGTAGAGTGTGGAGATCAGCGTAGCTGATACAGAAGAGGTGTGGGCTTGGATGCATGTACATGAGGTCATCTGTTGCAATGTTTCTAACTTCAATAACTCTAGTCACAGGCTGCCTGCCCTACATTAGGAAAACCTGAGCTAAGCTTTACCTGACAGCAAGAAAGCAGAAGGCTCAGAAGAAAGATTACCTCTAAGTGTAGTGAAAAGTCTCTAAAAGCCTGGAGAAATGCTTGAGTTCTGTCTTCCCAATGGGCACCTTGGGATTAGTGCCTAACAAATTTACCTGCCTTTGTTTTGTGGCTGTTTCCATGAATGAAGGTAGAAGATGCTAAATGAGGGACCTGCATGGCATGCAGTTGCTATCAGAACTCAGCAGTTGCTGTTAAGTCAGGAGGACTGACAGTGTTTGCAGGTATCGGTTGTACAGATATTGTGTGTCTTACATACCACAGTAGCTGGTATTTACAAAGCATGAAGGTAGCAAACCCTTTAATTCCCCTAACGAAGCTGCCTTCATCCCAATAAGTAAGTGCTGTTGTCTTGACTGCTGAAATGAACAGTGTGGGTGGAGCAAATAATTCCTCGTAGGGAAATTTGGGAGCTGGTTGTGTATGTTTGGCTAGAAGCACCTATTGGGTTTAGATGCTGACAGGTATTTGAAATAAGCTGTCAGGTGTCTTGGTTCCCATTGCATGGATTTACATATTCAAATGGCAAATGGGTCCAAGCTTCAAGTTGTTTTTTTTTTCTATTACCAGAGAATTTCAGAACACTGCTTTTAAGAAATGAGGGCTGAACCTTGTGAGGAAGAAAGAAGCAGGAAAGAGGGAGAGTTGTGAAGAGCCATTCCAAACCATGCCATCTAAAAATGGATCTTTCCTTTCATATTCTGCACAACTGCACCCTGTCTGGCAGAGACAGTCAGCTTTGTGCCATTCAGTGGAAAAGGAAATAGAACGGAAGGTGTATTATAAACAAGGCACTACATGTGCTGTGGCAAGCTACGTCTGAGCTTTTAGGCAGGGCTGTCAGATACCTGCAACTCTGCACTGTCCCATGGCACCAGATTGGGTCATTGTTTTGGGGGAGAAATAGTACAAAAGTGTTGCTGAAATTTGAATTCATTGTAGTCTTGGAGAAGAAGGCATATTTAATTACAGCTGGTGTATTTAATTCTTCCCCTGTATTTGTTTATATATGCACCTACACTCTGTCTTTTCTATCCACCTCTAATTACAGGGTTTCAGTAGCAGAGTTCGGGACGTTCAACAGGACGTATGGGGACGTGTGTTCTTAATTAGTTCAGGGTTCTTTCTTTTGTTCTTCTCCTTTGGTGTTTTCACTTGGGACCTGAGCCAGTCTTGGGCTGGCTAGAGCAGGCACCCTGCTGTCTGTGGCAGGGACAAGAAGCACCCAGTTGCCTTGCTGGAGGCATCTCAAGTGTCTGCACTAATAAAGACAGCAAAGCCCACCACATCTTTTCTCTAAAAGCCAATTAGCTTTGCTTGTGCGTGCTCAAGCTGCCACCATTAGCAACTCTGGGATGGCCATGAAGCTTTGGTACATTCAGGTTGGACATTAGGAAAAAATTATTTTCAGGAAGAATTGCGAGGCATAGCAACAGGCTGCCCAGGGAAGTGGGGGAATCACCATCCCTGGGAGGTGTTCAAGGAAAGGGTGGAGGTGGCATTTGAGGAACTTGGGTTAGCAGGCATGGTAGGGGTGGATTGATGGTTGGACTGATGATCTTGGAGGTCTTTTCCAACCTTAATGCTTCTATGATACAGATCAGGAGGTATCAGCACAAGCAAAGACTGAAGTAAGAAGCAGCATTGAACATGCATTTCTAGTACTTAAATTCCCAGTCAGAGCTTCCTGCCTCTGAGACTGAGAAGGTGATTGATAGGAGATATGGTTGCTTCAGAGGTGTGGTGGGTGTTTCATGCCTGTGATGCCTGGTGGAGTTCTTATGGTGTTTCTTAGGCGAGAGGTGGCCTTTAGGGTTAAACTGGGTACCTGATGTTTCCTTTTCATTTGAATGTAGAGGTACAGCAGACAGTTAAGTGACAGCCACAGGTATCTGTTATTCCAGGGACTCTGGCCTCACACTCTGCATTTATCTTCATGGAGGAAAAAAAGCATTTAGTTCTTCTGTCTGCCACACGAAGACCTCACACTCAGTGTGTGAAGCCAATGCATGGTTTTAATTTAGCTAAAATAATTCAGCTTGACTTGCCTCTCGATTAATTTGGCATCATACAGCAATGTAAAAAATATATAAATCTTGAACACATTTCTCTCTCCATTTGGCATGTGTATAAAATAACCAGGTCTGCAGGGAGGTATAAAGTGAGGCAGGAGAATCTTACTGGACCTTGTGCTGTGCTCCTTTCACTAAGTGCTGTGCTACAGTTCAACTCCTCTGTGCCTCTCTGAACACTGTACCCCCACCCTTCCCTTTTTATTTCTTTAATTTTTTTGAAGATCCTTCCTGTTGGCAGCTGTCCTGAGACATGATGTTCTTGCTTCGCATTTTGATGTGGGGAAACAGTCTGATAATTGAAGAACAACTCCCTGGTCATAACAGAGATTTTCCTCATTTTGGTAAATGCAGTTCTCTTCACCCTATGCTCTGCAGTTCCTCGATGAATCCCTTACAAGAGCGTGGGGAAAGGCTGCAAATGGAAGCAGAACTGCAAACCTGTGGCAGGAGGCTTGAATTTGTTGAGCGGGAGGGAATATTGTGTTCCACTGCTGCCAAAGACCAAAGAGCATTGCCCTTGTGTACAGATGGAGTTTGTCATCCACTCTTGGGGCTTCTGGGGGAGTGTATGTGTGTGTATGTGTGCAGCTCGTGTCACTTCGAGTGGGAATTAAAGCTACTCCATACTGGGATGGGCTGATCTTGCAGTGACACTGCCTTACCTAATTTGGTCTATCGCTGTTCTGAGGTAACAGACAAACTCCAAATCTTGAGTCTCCCTGCAGAGTAGTCTAAGAAACGTGATGCCAGTAAGACAGATGGATTGGAGAGGTCTCATTTAGGAGGACCACTCGGTTGCAGTGTGTGCATTTTAATGTGTGAAACACACATTAATGTGTGAAGCTGGAGGAACAAAGCCGTTAAAGAATTTAGTGAAAACACGGTTGATTATTTTTTGTAGACTCTACTTTCAGGTATGTACAGATGTATTTCCACCACTTGTGTGTTTCCCCACAAGCATTGTTTGTCTGCCTGTGTTAGGTAGGTGCAGCGTGACACTGCCTGCTGTGCTGTGCGGCACCTCCTGCTACTGCTCAAAAGTGTTTGGGAGGTAAATGTTAAAAGATAATCAGTAGATAACAGAGCTAAAAATAGGAGACATTTGAAACAGAAATTCTTCTTCTGTAGGTGTAAGGATTACTCACACTTGTTTGACATTGAGTTTGAAGGTTTAAAATGCAGAAAGCTGTTTTCTGTAGATGAGCAAAACCTGAAGGTTAGAATACTAAATCTAGGTTGAAATCACTCCTGTTTTGTTTACAAAGGAAAAAACAAATCTCTGCAAGGGTGAAACCTTTCAGCAGTTACCATAATGGTAGGTCTCTGTTGCCTCACGCTCTTGCAAGGTCAGAGATTTTACTGCCTCTGGTCAGAGGATGGGGAATCCTATACGTGCAACTCTGAAATGGTCACCATCAAGGAAAGATAAATGGTATCCAGCTGCCATTGTTAGCCTGTGATGCTTTTGGGAGTCCCTCTAGAGCTTGTAAATTCCAATTGACTTTTTCTGAGAAGCACATCTCGGATTTCTGCATGCTTCAGTTACTTATCTCCGAGACCTGAGACAGTGAAGGGCTGTTAAACCCCATGGCTGCCATTCACTAAGAGCAATGTAAAACAGAGGCAAGGCCCAGCTGCAGGGAGCAGCAGTGCCGGCACACGGGAGGAGGTGAGGGTGGTCAGATGCCTGTCCTCAGGTCCTGAGGCTGAGCGTGGGGCTGTGTTTCCCTCGTGGCCATGGCTGGCACCAAGCAGAGCTGCTGTGTCCTGCCCGCCCCCTAGGCTTTGCTCTCACTGCTTACTGCTGTGCACAACTACATGTTGCTCACCCTGTCCATAGGAGGAACAGTCCTAGTTGGAAACCAGGCAGTCCATTTGGATGTTGTCTTCTGTGGGGCTGGTCTGCAGGCAAACGACAGAGCATTGGAGGGCAGACAGCAGTGTCACAACTCATACGCTTCCCTGACAGCTCACAGTGGCAGGAGGAGGACTTGAGTGGGAGGAGATGGAGGAATTCGATGATAACAGGCACTAACTGCACCATAGGGATTTTATGTCTTCTGCTGTGCCTCTGGGGCCCTCAGCAGTCTGTCTGCTGCCATGAGAGATGCTCTGGCCTCCCCAGCCCACCCTCCAGTGGCAACCAGAGTGCAACGAGATTCGGAAATTTGCTTGTGGTCACTGTGAGAGATGAAGGAACACTGATGTAGACTGATGCTCGTAATTCAGGACAAGGAGAGGCTGGAGGGACAGGCAAAGGAGAAAGAGGGAAAGAGGGCAAGGTGGACAGCAGGGCCTGCCACATATCCTCTCAGCAGCTAGAGCCTCCTGCTCCCAAAGCAGCCAGGTTCACCTGTCCCCAGCTAGCCTCTTGTACGCTGCTGCCAACACACATGCCTGGCCAAAAATTTATACATCTGTGGTATTGCAGGTATTTCCTTCAATTTATGTTTGCTAAACCATGTAGGAATAGGCCTGGTACATGAATGTACTCCAAAACGTGAACGAGCTGCAAGTTTTGGAAGGTAAAAAGCAAAGTTAAAGGCGTGGGGTCTTGGCTCAGCAACTGGGCTGAAGTGGCACTAAGTGAAAGTAAACAGAATACACTATGAATGCTGCAGTGTGCATTGGTGTAGAGGGACAGAGAGAACGTAAGTATTTTTCAGAGTGAAAATGTGCAGAAGACACTGAGTTGGGAAGCAGTAAGCCTTATGACAGGCAGCAGATGTTTTCTTCTGTCTTCTGTGGTGTAAGAGTTAGAACCATCACCACTCATTTCTAACTGCTGCTCACATGAAAACTTGTGGATGGCCAAGCTCAGAGCTCTTTTAAAGGTAATGATTACAAGATATACTTGCAGACATTGCCTTTGTAGGGAAGCGATGTCCCTGTTCATTGCAGGGGAATCAAAGTAGATGACCTTTAAAGGTCCTTTCCAATTCAGATGGTCCTAGGATTCTCTTCAGAAGCACCCAGAGACCACTGACCTCACTGCTGGATCTGTCTAGCTAGTTTCAGTTTAGAGAAACAGAGACACAAAAATATTCAGGGCGCTGAAAATGCAGCTGGACCATTGAAACTCCTGATACGTGCTAAAGTAGGCTGTTGTGCTGATTTGTAGAATCATAGAATGGCCTGAGTTGAAAAGGACCACAGTGATCATCCAGTTTCAACCCCCTGCTATGTGCAGGGTCGCCAACCACCAGCCCAGGCTGCCCAGAGCCACATCCAGCCTGGCCTTGAATGCCTCCAGGGATGGGGCATCCACAGCCTCCTTGGGCAACCTGTTCCAGTGTGTCACCACCCTCTGACTGAAAAATCTTCCTCCTAATATCTGATCTAAACCTCCTCGTCTCAGTTTAAAACCATTCCCCCTTGTCCTATCACTATCCACCGTTGTAAACAGCTGTTGCCCCTCCTGTTTATTTGCTTCCTTCAAGTACTGGAAGGCCACAGTGAGGTTCCCCAGAGCCTTCTCTTATCTAAGAGCCCAGTTCCCTCAACCTTTCTTCATAGGAGAGGTGCTCCAGCCTTCTGATCATCTTAGTGACCCTCCTCTGGACTCATTCCAAGAGCTCTGTATCCTTCCTGTACTGGGGGCCCCAGGTCTGGAGGCAGTAATGCAGATGGGGCCTCACAAGAGCTGAGTAGAGGGGGACAATCACCTCCCTTTCCCTGCTGGCCACCCCTTTTTTAACGCAGCCCAGAACACACAGTTGGCCTTCTGGGCTGCAAGCACACTCTGCTGGCTCACGTCCAGCTTCTTGTCCAGGATCCCCAACTTCTCCACAGGGCTGCTCTCAACAGGTTCTTCTCCCAGTTTGTATAAACACCTGGGATTGCCCCGACCCAAGTGCAGCACCCTTCACTTGGCCTTATTGAACCTCATTAGTTTCAGATAGGCCACTTCTCCAGCCTGTCCAGGTCCCTCTGGATGGCTTTCCTTCCCTCCAATGTACCGACTGCACTGCTCAGCTTGGTATCATCTGTAAACTTGCTGAGGGTGCACTTGATGCCGTCATCCAAGTCATTGATGAAGATGTTGGAGAGCACTGTTCCCAAGACCAACCCCTGAGGGACACCGCTTGTGACCGGCCTCCAGTGTGACACAGAACCACTGATCACAACCCTTTGGCTGCAACAGTAAGACTTAGGAGTAACGTAAGAACAGCAGTTCTTAATCCACTGAACAGTCCATCCTTCAAATCCACACCTGTCCAATTTAGAGAGACTGTTGGGGTGTTGCATTGAAGTCCCTCTGATCAGGCACTTGCAGGTTTTTCCATCTGTTCCCGCTGTACCTTCCCATGCTTCTGTGCTGAATTCAGATACAGAGACCTGTGGGGGTATTTGACAAAAGCAAAAAAAAAAAAAAAAAAAAAAAAGATTTGGAACAAACCTATGAATCTTCACCTGCAGCACGAATTTCAGCATTTTGTTCTTAGCTCAAAAAGGAGTACATCTCCAGAAAGCTGATTTATTTGCTCGATTTATTTTTTCCTTGTCTAATAAAAACCAAAGGAGTTTGCTGTAAGGGCGCTACTGAATTTTCTGTTTTTGACTCTGAGGCACTCAGCTGTGAGCAAATATTTCACACATCTCGAAGCAATCAGAATGTCCAAGTGCGGCACACTGGGTGCCTCGCCATGGTACAGTGCTTTAATACTAAGAGGTTTTCTTTCCTTTTCACTAAAGTAAATTTGTTGTGTAGATGAAGTAGATTGTGCCTTGAATATGGGCCTCTATTGAAAAACTGGGAATATGTTCCAGGTATCCTTTGTAGAGTGAAAAAAAAGTACTGAAAGTGTTTCTGGTTAAAATAAATATGGAAAATATGGTAGAGACAAGATTTTATACTTCAGTGGAGGGCTGTTTTCTTGCATTGTATTTGTGTTTTTTTTTTCTGAAGATACTCTAAATCCTGCCTGGACCATTAATAGAAAGGTTTCTTCAGAAGCATTTTGCTATAATGGAGTTTCTTTAATTTCTTAAGATGGAAGTTGTAGATACAATCTCTCTAAATGCCTGTGTAAACAAATACATTTTAATTGGTACAGGATCATCTTTGGTAGCTTATTAAAAGCATTGCAGAGCTGTAAATATATCATTCCTGACACTTGAGGAAAAGTGTTATCTTATGGAGGAGTAAGGCAGGTGTGCCTGAATACCAACTCCTGCTACGCAGTGGGGTATATGATTATGTCTGTATCTACATTGTACGTATGTACAATGGTACCCAGGAATATAGAAAGTAATATGCATAGATTTTGTTTACAGCATCATAAAGCTATCCGTATCAAAATTCTGTCACCACTCAGATGTGATTATGCATAAAAACAAAAAGAAATGGAGCTCTTGTAGGAGCTTATAAGCAGGAGGGGGACAGACTCCTAAAACTAAAAGGGGGCGATTTGGGTTAGATGTCAGGAAGAAGTTCTTTACTTGGAGGACAGGAGGCCCTGGCACAGGCTGCCTGCAGAGCTGTGGGTGCCCCGTGCCTGGAGGCTGGGTTGGATGGGCCCTGGGCAGCCTGAGCTGGATGGGGCACCCAGCCCATGGCAGAGGGTGGGACTGGGTGGGCTGTGAGGTTGGCATCTTTAGAGACAGTCTTTAGCTAGTGATAAGGGTTTGAACAGTAATGCTGTCTGTAGTCATGACTGGAATGTGTCACAAAAGATCCTCATCTGCTGATTCTCTCTAAAACTTTACTGCTCCCCATACAGGTGGTGGCTCTTCGTAAATAAAACTGTGAAGAGTCTTCCTGTAAAAACACAGTATTTTATGACTACACTTAGGTAGCTCACTTCTGTATTTTATGCCGAATTTCTTGTCTGGTGGGCAGATAGAATCACTTTTCTTAAGGAAGCAAACCCCATGGTTCACTGCAACGGTCTCTGAGCTGAAGCTGTGGGCTCAACCCAACACCCTTTGATTTGCAAAGCACCTGGACTCCAGAATCTGTATATCTGACTCCAGAAGTGAATTTTTGGTGCAGAGATCCTTCACTGACTTTATCCTAGGTATGTTATTAATCCAGATTACTTAGTCATTATGCAACAATGAAAAATTTAGTAACTGCTCTATATTTAAACTTGTGTATATTAACTTCATTGCACAGCACAGGACCAGGATAGGTTTAAATCTGGAAAAAAATGTGAAACACGAAAGGAGGAATTTGAAATGCTTCAGTGACTCTGTCCAGTTTGTAAGAGTACTGCTTCTCCTTGATTTATTTCAGAATTTTTATTCAGGTGACCAGTAATAGGTTTTTTTTTCTTTTTGAAGTGGGGAGGTTGTTTGTATTAAAAACTCTGGGAGCTTTCCTTATGAGGTAGGACAAGACTTACATTATGGCAGGCTCTGAAGCTGTCTGTTTCTTGGATTGAAATAGATGAAGTGCGGAAATGATGATTTTTTTTTAATTTTTGCACCTATTTCAAGTATATCTGTTGTTTTCACTCATGCAGCTTCTAATGACTGCATTTTCAATGTTATTTGTGTGTTTGATGTGTAGTGTTCTTATATTTGCAAAACATCTCCAAGTAAATATATTTAGCAGTTGGTTTAAGAGTATGTCAACCTCCTGTAGACACAGCTAGTTTAGTAGACTAAATTTGGGACTTCTGAGATACAGACACATGTTCAGCCATGCAAGCATTTTTAGCACTGAGAACGTCTTGCAGAAGGCACAGCTCGGGCCTTCTTGTGAAGCAGGCAGTGTTTTGTGCCCATACGTGCTTTCAGATCCCTGCTGCACACACCTCAGTATGGCCAGGACAACAGGGTGTCCTGACTGGGCAATCTGCTGGTAGGGGTCAGTAGGTATGGAGCAGTCAGGGCAGTTCTGGGACCTCCCGTGGGACATCAGGCTTTGCCGGTAGAGTCGGCCCTTCCCTGTTACAGCCAGCATTGAGTCAACACAAGAATGCGTACGTGTGAGAGACACGCTCTTCTGACTTGGAGAGGCAGTGGAGACTGAGGTCCTGACGCACAAGGTGGATCCGTCAGGAATGTGACCTGCATCTGTTGAGCTCTGTGCTCTTGTCTGTGACTGCTGAGGAATCAATGGATGAGCGTTGCCATTTTGATGCTTTACGCGGGCAGTGAGCAGCACAGTGTCAGCAGTGGGAGCTGCTGCTGCTGCTGTCTTCAGGTGCAGCCTGGAGGACATGCCTGCCCCGTGCTTCCTATCACAGATGTGTGGAGGGCTGTCAGCAGCTCTGTCTGTGTGGGTTTCCCCGCCAAGGCAGTGTGATACATGCATGCTTGGACATGGCAGCATTTTTCACTGCCACCCTGTAAGCTGTCATGAGTGTCCGTGCCATGTAATTTCACTTTGGCCTGGCTGAGGCATGCCACAGGGAGGGTAAAGCAGCTTGCTTTGGACATGCACTGCCAAAGGAAAGCTTTGCCTTTCCTGTTGACTTGGTGCAGATCAATGGGTTAAACAACAGACTCCAATTTAGGTCTCTTGATTTGTACTTGTGTGGTTCAGGAAACGTACTTTCACTGCCACCAGAGAGCTGTGCAGCTGCTGCCTGAGCAGTAGCTTTTTGCTGCCTACTTTTTAACTGTCTGCAGGCTATTTCTATCTGCTGCGCTGTGTCTAAAAAAGCTACGGAGAGCTCCCATGGAAAACCTGTAGGTGGATCAGGTCACTCCACAAACCTACAGCACTGTATTGGATAAGACTGGCAGTTTGAACTGCACCTTTTTTTTTCCTTTTTTTTTTTTCCCTCTGCTATGTGAGGGCAATCTTGTGAGTCAAATGCTATGGTTTTCCAAGCAATCTGATTTATACAGTCACAGCAGTGTTGATTGGAAGGACCTCTGAAAAACTGTGGTTTTGTCAAGGTGAATTTTGAAAAACCTCCAGCAGCAGCACTTGTGCAGCTTTTCTGGGCAACCTATTCTGCATGTGCGCTGCCTTCGTAATAAATGTGTTTC
This sequence comes from Perdix hodgsoniae, assembly GCA_035772895.1. NCBI lineage: Eukaryota > Metazoa > Chordata > Aves > Galliformes > Phasianidae > Perdix > Perdix hodgsoniae. The sequence goes on from JAPSGF010000087.1 coordinate 16,462, forward strand.
CTAATGCCCATCCTGTACCTCACAGCCACTGCCTCTTATTTCATTATTTGGCCTTACCAAGGAGTATTTTGTTCCCATTGCAACCACCCATCAAGAAGATGTAGGAATTTCTTGGAATTGTTGCAGTTTTCTTGGAATTAAGATTATCCAGTGCAAACAATAGGCCTTTTGTTCTTTTTCTTTCCCCCTCTGCAATGCAGCATTCCATTTCTTGGTATAAAATATATTTGCATCCAGAATTTCATACCTATGGGGAAGCTTCCTGACTGCTGTTTAATAGATTAATTAATGCAGTTTGGAGATAGGTTAGAGTCAGAGATCCTCATGTGCTTTTGCACAGTGGCCTCTCTTAAAAGAGTGGTAAATCTGAGCTCTTCCAGCCAGCGTGGCTCCTTGGCTTTCTGTGGAGTCTGTGGGACTGCAGAGCGTGGCCTTCAAGTGAACTTCTCATGGAAGTGCTGTGGGGGGGATCTCCAGCTCTGCTAGGCATGGCTTCCTGTCTGGACGCCTAGCCTTGCTGCCTTGAGGTGGGCCTCTCACGCGGCCCTCTGGCCTGGCACGTTCATTTGGCTGAATTACTTAGCAAGTGTTGCCCCGTGCTGCTTTTACAGGTTCAGTGCCAGTTCAGGGGAGTCCCAGTCAGTAGCCGTTCTGGTGGCTGTCAAAAAGCGAATGTCATTCCTATGAAAGTGGTGAACCACCCACCTGCTGTAGGACAGCTGCCCCAGGGGAGCCTTGACTAATGCAGAGGGGCTACAGCTCCTTTTAATTAAGTGTTAGTAGAGGTTTACAGGACGATGTGATATGCTCGCTCGTGAGGAAAAGACTGAAGGTGCTCAGAGAGCTGTAGCACCTCTGCTATGAAGAAAGGCTGAGGGAGTTGGGCTTTTTCAGCCTGGAGTAGGGGAGACCTCACTGCGGCCTTCCAGTACTTAATGGAAGCTTATGAACAGGAGAGAGACTGATTTTTTTACGCAGTCTGATAGTGATAGAATCTTAGAATCACTAAGGTTGGAAAAGACCTCCAAGGTCATTTAGTTCAACTGTGAACCCACCCTCTCCACGTCCACTGACCGTGTCCCTCAGTGCCATCTCTAGCCTTTTCTTGAGCACCACAAGGGACAGTGACTCCAGCACCTCCCTGAGCAGTCTGTTCCAATGCTTCACCACTCTTTCTGAGAAGAAATTAGGAGGAATTTCTTTACTAAGAGTGTAGTGAGGCTGTGGCGCAGGCTGCCCAGTGAGCTGTGGGTGCCCCATACCTGGAGGTGTTTTAGGCCGGGTTGGCCCTGGGCAGCCTGAGTTGGTGTGGGGCAATCAGCCCACGGCATGAGGTTGGAACTGGATGGGCTTTGAGTTCACAACCCAACCCAGCCCATGCCATTCTGTGATTTTGTGATGATTCTATGGAGTCTTGACCATCTGACACGGGGTCTCCATCTTCAGGCAGAAAAGCACACGCAGTGTCTGAGGTCGGTCGCTTGGCTTCTCTCTCAACACCTCACTCCCTCCACACAGCTCGAATATGTGGATTTTTGGAGGCTTGCTGTAGGTCCTTAGCTTCTCGGATAAATTCAAGAGCAACAGTGAGGAGAATATTTCTGTACATCCACATGAGAGGGGAAAAGTGTGTGCTTTTCTAGGCACCGGCTTACTCGCCCGACATCATGTGTGGTGTGGGCGAAGGTGTCATGTTTTGGAGCTGGAGCAGTGTAATTACTGCACTGAGCCACATCGCGGGCAGAGACTGTTCCCTGCTCCTCTCGGACCAGGCAGCTTTTTGCTTATTTTCTAGGTAGAGTATGTGGCCTGATGTACAGAACACAAAGGGCTCAGGCTGTGATTACCTCTGCAGCTGCTTTCTGGGTGGCTCCCATCGACTGAGGAAGAAAAGCTGTTGGTTCCCTGCAGCCAGGAGAAGTTAGTGCTGACAGATCCTGTGTGTGACAATTTATCTGCTGTGAAGTCAGAGTCCCTTGCTGCTGCTGTGATCTGTTACTGCAGCATGCCAGCAGTGCTCTCTTACATTCTTAGAGGGTTTTTTTCCAAGCTGTGTAAACCGAAAAATGTGGGGTATTTACTCTAGTAATTGTGGCAGGGTGGAGTTTCCGTGTTCATAATCCAGGCTATTGATGATGCCCTTGTGTTACAATACATGAATTAGCCACATAAACATTTACGTAAAGTTATGAGTGAAAGAATGAAAGAAAATGTCCCCTTGTTTACACTCACAAAAAAAGATGAAGTTACAGTGGGTGTTTCAGCAAGGTGTGTTTATTACACTTACTGCTGTCTGTTGTTAGTGTAGAGAATGTTTTAAGGCATTATTAATATTGAGCTCCTTTTAATTCTTCTCATTGATCAGTTAAAATATTCTTATTAACTCCAGTCATATGCTGTTTGCAGCACTGCTGCCAAGCCCTGCTTTGCCTGCTTTGCATAGGACATGAAAGAACAGTGCTTCACCCAGGCTCACAGCCTCACCCACTGGATGTATGTCTGCTCAGTGCCCCAGCGGGTGCTAACAAAGTGCACCAAACCCTGATTGTGACCCTGCAGTAAGCAGACTTTCTTCAAATAGCAGCAGAGGCAGATAAGTTGGGTATGGAGCCTGGCTTCCACTAATGTATTTCAACATGAATATTATGTAGACTTTAGATTAAGAGTTCTGTGTATTCGTTATAATACTTCTAATTACTGCAAGCAATCATTCTGGTCCATGTGTTTAACTCTCTGTTTGCCATGTGGGTACTCTTCTTGTCCTCTTTCTTGCCACATCCTCCTTTATCCTCAGTCCCCACTACTCTTGTCAGCTGTCTAAATAGAGTCGCATCCAAGTTGTACCGAGTGACGCAATGGCTGCATGCATGCTTAGAGGCCAGTTAGAAAACAAAAAGATGGATTGAATTCAGTGCCCAAAGCAAGATTTTAGTTCATACACACTCACAAAAGACAGGTAGCTATTACAGGCTATAGAAACAGAAATAAAGTGTTAGTCTGTGTGTATAGTTCCCTTAGCCCCCAATAGTGGCCCTTCATCCTTTGGATCTGCTGTAAAGGTCAGCATCATGGCTCAGCTCAGCAGTCCCAGAGGTGCTCAGCTAGGGCTGCTCCCACCTATGGGGCTGTGCATGAAATAAAAGCAGTTCGGTTGTTAGGTGTAGAGCCTTGTATACAAACCAAGCCCCAGCTCTAAACAAAGACTATGGCATCTGTTCTCTCTTGAATCATACTTCTACCAATAACCTCTTTCTCCTAAATGACTTGAAGAAAGAATTAACAATTCTACAGAAATGCTCTTTGAATTCATACCTAATTCACCACTAATTTACAGGCAGCCAGAACTACATGTCAGTGCGTCGTCATTACAGCGCTGAATTCTCATTAGGTTTTATTTTGCTTTTTTCTCCCCCATCCATTCTCAGATTTTTGTTACAGTACTCATTCCAGATGTGATGTCATTTGTTATTTACAATGAATCCTCTTAAGCTGCATTTCAGATACTGATGCTGAATTCTTGTTCTGAATGTCCTGACCAGGAGCATTACATTTCCTGCACAGTTTGTTTCCTTCATGCAGCATATAGCAGATTGGAAACAGATAATTATTCATGTCACACTTGTGATCCGCTTCGCTTATTATTAGTGCTGTGTGGGGGCTGTAGGCATGCTCCAGATCATTGCTTTGTTCAGACTGGGCTGGTGGAAAGAAAATGGTACAGATGTTGCTCATGTAAGTGCTTCTGCATCTATTTCCATCGTGTAAAACTGAAAGGTGCAACGTTCTTTGGTTTGCTGCTGCTTTGCTTTGGGCAGTTGCAGTAGAGTTGCATGGAGTGTTGTACTGCCAGTGCCTCCTTAAAGAAATACAAAAAAGTTTGGAAACCAGCTAGCTGTAGAAATGCCAGTTGGCTCATCCTCATTCTTTACCAATGGATTTGATGCCATTAATACAGGAGAGAAGTTGCTGGGAGTGGTAATGGTATCACTTGAACGAGAGCAATGAACCTGATACTGCTGGAGCTCATTGGTGTTGCTCCAAGTGTTGTTCTGGCTCCCTCAGAGTGGGCTGTGGGTTTGTGCATGGGCAGGAGCAAAAAGGGTCTATGGCGAGGCCTGAGAAGTACAGCAGGAAGCAGCAGTGCCTTGCAGTGCAGGAGCACAGCCATCACTTACGGCAGCGGGGAGCTGCAGTGTGCAGCCTCTGCTCCCTCCCACAGGCCAGAAAACCACCCAGGTTGGGGTGAAGTCTCCACTTTTCTTCTTTATTCAACCACACATTCAATGTGCAGCCTTGGTTGAATTACTTTCTCTGGGTATACTTCCCCTTCCTTAAGTTGGGAATAACCAGACTGAGCAAACTGCTTTCAAATATAGGTATGGAAATAGTGTATGAATGTGCCAAGTAGCATTACTACATTTCAAGTGACCTTTTGGTCTGAAACTTTGCCAAAGGAAGGGGAGAGGAAGCCACTGTTGAATTGAGTTTTGCAGAGAGATCCTGCAAACAGATGGTGTTTGCATATAGGATGTGCTATTCAAGTAGAACTTTACTACAACACTCTTCATTTTTAATAATTGCAGACGGGCTAAACTCCGGCTATATTTGGAACAGCTAAAACAGCTTGTGCCTCTTGGGCCGGACAGCACCAGACACACCACTCTAAGTCTGTTGAAAAGAGCTAAGATGCATATCAAGGTAAAAACATTCATCTGTATTTTTATATTTTTAAAGCATAATCTTCCAGAATGTGTATCCATACAGGGGAGTTTTAATTTTCACACAAGGTCTGTATCCATATGTCTGATTTTCTGGCTCTACTGGTCTGTATTAGAAGCAGGGTTTTCACTCAGGGTATCAAGGTTTTTATATGCTTTGCAGTATCAGATATGTAAAACGGTGGTTTTGTGATTATTAATGGTTTACATTGTATTAAAACATATATATATCATGGGTGTTATTTGATCAATGTACTTATTTTTAAGGACTGAGCAAAGTAGCATTGTGCTGCACTGATGTCAGTGTAAAAATACCAATAACTGGTAATGAAATAACTAACGGAGTCAAAGGGATTATAGCTCCCAATGAGTCTCACCCTCATCCCATACCCCAGCAACCAGATCCTGGAGCATGTGCCAATCACTTAAAAGAAACCAAAAATAAAATCTCATCTCCTGTTAGCTGCCACTCCCTTTGCATGCTTTGTGTGAGCAACACCTGAGCCACCAGCTGAAAACCAAAACGAAACCTCACCTGTGCTTTAGCAACAGTACAGGTTAGACATGTGCACAGACAACACAAAAGCCCTCCTCTTTCCTAAGACAGCGTAGTTTCACTCTCGTCATTTTCAGGGGAATGGAAACACAGATAGATGATAATATTTAAATGCAAAAGGTTAAAGAACAGGTTTCTGATGCCGTGTGCAGGACTGTAATTATTTGTCTGGCATTTTTTCAGTGTTAGAGGGGAAAAGAGAGAAAAGTAAAAAGTGTTGAGAGAGGCTGAATGCTGCCAGTGATCTGGGAATATTTTGGAGAACAGCCTGCTGCTGTATAGCAGTGACATTCAGTGCAATTGCAGAAATGGCTGTAATTCGTAGGAAGCATTAAGGATGAATTTAAGCAAAGCCATTTTGTAAACAAGGTTACTCAGCTCCTTCTTCAGCTCTTGTAAGCACGTTTACTCCAGCTGAGCAACCCCTGTTTTGACCATTGGAGATTTAGGCTGCTTGTTTATAATTCAGGCTAACATGCATGAAAGGCACTGCGTGTGGTTTTTGTCTCGGGCTGCCCCCCTATCATGGGCTTATGCATACAAATTGAAAAACTGTTTTTACAAGTGGCAAGTGTGAGAGATTAGCCACGCAGTTAGCATTTCAGCTGCTGATAACAAAGCTAGGAACGGATTCGCTCCCAGTCTGTCGTGCACGGTACCAAGTACTCCTTTTCTCAAAAGTGAAACTGAAGTTTTGTTTTCTTTTTGAGATTGGGATTGAACCCACCTTCACTGTTCTTTTGCCTGACTGCTCCCCTCCAACAGGTCTGCAGGCTTTCGGACAGCCACCTCCCAGCTGCACTGTCAGAGCAGGCACTGTCCCGGCCCTTCCAACGCAGCAATTAGTTCTGAACTTTTCACACACACACCCATACACTGAAACTTGCCCTGAGAGATCGGACAGTTTTGGGTCTCCTGGATATGAATCACCAAATTCATTCTCAAAATAGCTGTTAGAGTTTGGGACCGCAGCCAGGAAAATACAGGAAAAGGAAATGTGATCAATTGGGCACATTTGGTGTGCTGTGCACATGGATGTACTCACCCATTTGCTTATTGTAACATCGTGTTCCTACGTATGATGCATATCTGAGTAGTGCGTGGCCTGGGCTTACAATGAGGCTACAGAAGTTAGGTTTCATTCAGGTGGGAAGCTGCTGAGTTGAGTAATATCAGTCACGTTTTCAAAGATAAATACATTTGCTTTTGGTGTTGCATTAGAACAGCAGAATCCTTGCAGTCACTTGGCTCATGGTTTGTTGCATGCTGTCCCATCCCACTCTCCTCTAGAAACCCACACATAGGTTCATTCAGATGGTAGGGAAGAGTCAGCAGCAGCTGTATTTGCTCCCAGTACATCTCCTACATCTCAGTGGTCATGTAAACACTGCTCAAAGAGAAATTTGGTCTAGCTTATAAGTGCTTTTTCTGCCAGAACCTGTCATTTACTTCATCGCTTAGATTAAAAGAATTGCCTTTTGTGTGTGTGTGTTTTGTTTGTAGCTCCTGCTTTTGATCCAGTCATATCCATTCTACTTCTTTTCTAGCTATGTAGTCCGTTTTTGAAAATAGCTATCAGTGATTGGAAAAGCAGTCAGCTGAAATCTGAAAAGAGAATATCCCTGCTATTATCTTTGTACCAACAGTGCACTGCGTTTTACACAGTGTGAGGTATTCTTTTTCTTTCCAAAATGAACACCTTATTTTATTCAAGGAAAGATTTGGGGCTGATTCATGAAAGGACCCATTCACAGGTTGTTTGCTGAGAAGTATTGGATTAATAGTGCTGATTTTGTAAGGGGTTATCATAGAGTTATCAGAGAAGTGCTAGGAAAAAGAAATGCAAGAATGAAGGGAATTGTTGGTAAATTCCTCCTGCTTCATATATAAAGTAATACTGGAGTATTGATAATGTAGCACTCTTAAATGGTACAAATTTTCATAGCCTCTAGTAGTATAGGGAGCACTGAGGAGCCTGGAATGGTTCCTTTGCGGTGATAACTCTCTTCTTTCACCTAAAGAGCCGTAAAACTCTGCTTGAAACCGGAGCTGTGTGCTAGTTACCAAAGATGGTGACGGTTTTGCCTGACAAAATGATTTAAATATTCCCCAGAACCAAGGCAACAATCATTCAGTCTTAGCTGAGAAGCTTTTGCTAGTGGCAAAAGGGTCCCTAAGGAATTTCTTTCTTTTAGTGTATCCATGTATTTTACTGTGAAACCAATTCGCTTCTGGACTGGCCAGCTGAAATTGTATGGAGCTCTACAGGGTGGTAACAGAAATAATTATGTCTGATCATCAATTCATGCTTTAAAAGAACTGATTAGAGAAGATCTGAAGTTACTGATGCTTTAACACAAGCACGATCTGTTGGCTTACTGATATTCTCTCTCTTTAAGAAATTGGAAGAACAGGACCGAAAAGCTCTGAATATTAAAGAACAATTACAGCGGGAACACCGCTACCTCAAACGCAGGTTGGAGCAGCTATCCGTGCAGGGCATGGAGCGCATCCGCACTGACAGTATGGGATCAACAATATCCACTGACTCTGAACAAGGTAACTGCATGGGGGCTGCCCAGAGGGGCCTGCAGCTGTGGGAAGGAAGGGGAAGCAGGGAAGCAAACAAATTCTATTTTTCAATGCACAATTTAGAACTAAGATCAAGTTTTCAACAAAACCCAGACGAAACTGTTCCATTACGCAATCTACAGAATGAGAAACAACGACATCTTTTGTATATTCTTTGCAAAACAGTTCTTTGCCTTAATTTGTTTGCACAAGTAAATTTCACATCATTTCTTGTGAAATGTTAAAATATTTTCTGTGCAGTGGTCACCAAGTGTTTCTTGCATTTGGTTTTCATGTAAGAGTGAGCTCTCGGAGCTCCCCGTCACCTTTTCTTATCTTCTGATTAGCAGTGTGTCTGCGAGTGAGAACTCACACACACAGCCCTTTTCAGGGCCCTTGGGAGATGGAGCTGTTGGTCACAGTACAGCTTTTGGAGGACAGATGGCTGCACCACAGTCACTGCGAGCTGACACCTGCACAGGTTGAGCTGCCGCGTGTGGTGCTACAGCTCAGAGCCCAGAGGGTTTGGGTTTTCTTGGTTCGTTTTTTAAGATCAGCATCTATGAACAGGTTGGAACGGTTCTGAGACAGCATTTGGTGCTGATGTCATGCTGTGTATTTATGTAGGTGAGGACAGAAAGGATTTTAATTCTCAGATGGACAAGATGCTCCTTACCTCAGGAGCTACTGTTGCAGGCTTTTTTTAAGTACAGAAAATGAATGATTCGGGTTCCACCTGAACATTGGTTACTCAGGCAGTGCTGGCCCCTGGTTACTTGTTAGAGAAGCTGCGTTTCTGAACATGTACTTCTTACATTTTCTTTAGAAGTAGACATTGAAGGAATGGAGTTTACACCCGGTGAAATGGACAGTATTGGAAGTGCCAGTGATGCTGAAGACCACTACAGTTTGCAAAGCGGCTCGAGCGATGGAGGTTACACACATTCCCGCAGACTGAATGCCAGGCTCTCATAGTGCCTGAGTTACCAGTTCAACTCAGGACCATCTGACTGAAGCACTTATATATGAATATTCCAGAGGTGTCAACTGCCACTCTTCCGGGAAACCCCAACCACAGTACTCTGACATGGAGGTTTCTTACCCACGGTTCCCTGCACTGTAACCACAATATTAGATATTGTAAATCATGGGTTTGCTGCAGAGAACTGTGGTTAGGTACAGTTGTGACTTAAAGCTAGCTTGATGTAGCTCTACTGCAAATTAAAGAAAAGAAATTGTCATTCCATTCAAGAAGTATTAAATTCAAACTGTTGGAAGCATGGCATAAGGAAGTTTGACAATTATTTTCATTTTGCAGAAACCATTTTCAAACATGGAAGAATGAACAGAAACTACCATGTGTTAGTGATTCAGAGATACAAAAACCTAAAACTACTTTTTGTGGGTTTTTTACATGGAAAAAAAAGAAAATTGAACCCTGTATAGCAGGCTTTGTTGTATCAATTCTTTCAGCAGTTGTTGTTTGGGTAAAGCAGGCGGATAAACCTTCAAATTGCAGATGATCTTTAGAAAAGGTCATATTTACAAGTCACTACTGTACTTTAAAATGGGGGAAAAGCCAGCTCTAGTAATGACTTCATGTGGGATGATCTCAACTTTCTTCTGCTTTTTTGTATTCAGTATCCAACCAGCAGCAAATCATTCCATCCATGTTAACAGGAGGAGCAGGATGCAGCACTGCAGTTTGGACCTGTTACTGTGGAATGGATGACATTGAAGCATTTCAGTGTTTTTGGTGGTGTTTGTTTTTTTTTTTTTCATTTCTTTGCCTGAAAAATACAGAACTCATGTGATCCAGATTGTGATAGCTGATCTTTCCTTGCAGGGAAATGAAATTTCTGTTTGCTTGTATTTTTTTTTTCCTTTTTACACATGTCAATACATTTTTATGGAAGGCATGGCTTAAAAATACAGTATTCAGCTAGAAGATAATTAATCCTTTTTTCTTTTGCACACTATAATTGCATTTTCTATTCTTAAAAAAGTGCAAAAAATTTAAATGTATGCTGTAAAACAGCAAAGTTTATTTAGTACTCATCAAGCTGTTCAGAACATATTTACCCAAATTATAGCAATACTATGAAGATGTATTTTAATACAACTTCTGCTTAGTGAAGTCATTAGAGCTTGGCTTGCCGGGTAAGAAAAAATGGACCAGTCTTTGCATTACCTGTTTAAAGAAGGTCTTTTAAAAAAAAAAAAAAAAAAA